>JAQZBX010004981.1:0-58011 GCA_029593785.1 Cabassous unicinctus | reverse complement strand
AGGAAAAGTTACAGAGATGGCTATTTTATGTACCTTCTTTCAAAATTACTTCTCTTCTCTATGGACCACATTGTAGTAGAAGTTCTGGAAAGGATGTCAGATGGCTTATCATTATGTTATAAAGTGCAGGAGTCAACCCTATAATAAAAATCAAACCAGTGTTCATTACAGGTAGGTTCCCTTGTGACTTATCTTATATAAAGCATCTGTAATGCTTAAAAGGTAAAGTAGATGCATCTCTAAGGAACAGAGAGATTAGGGCAATCTATTATTACAACCAACGACCATTTTCTTTCTATTTCAGTGTCTATATATCAGTGTAAGTGATCTCAGCAGATTACCTACTATAAGTTTTATTTTTAAGATTAAAACTATTGATTGTTTTAACTACCTCATCGATGTTATTTAGAAAAATCTCACTTGATATTATGGCCATGCCCGCATAATGCTGAATATTCAGATGAAAGCTGATATTATAATACTAATACTCGTTGATTTTATGGAAACATGATTTCATGGAAACACTGGTTCCTGGACTGAGACTTTATATATAGAGTTTTACATACATATTTGACATAATACAAGTTTTCCTCTAACTTCATATAAAATAAAAATCCTACTGCTAAAACAATAATCTTTGACCAATGCATTAGTCAGGGTTCCCCAGAGAAACAGAACTGACAGGATTTATATACACACTCACACACAAACACATGCACATGTGTATATTGTATGTGTGTATACATGTATGTATATATACATATGTGTATATATGTATAGATAATCTTCACATGACTGTGGAGATTGGCAGGTCTGAATTCCTTAGGACAGGCCAGATTGGAAACTCAATGAAGGTGACATTGAATTTCTTAGGAGAAGCCACGTTGGGAACTTCCAGGCGAAGCCAGATGTCTGAAGTAGAGATAGAAATTCTTCTTTTGGACTGCTGAAATTCTCAGTTCTCCCTTTAAGGCCTACAACTGAGTGGATGAGGAGACTTCTCTCATTGCTGAAGGCAATCGCCTTGATTGCAGATGTAATCAGGCATAGATGCAACAGATTAGTGATTTAAATCCATGGAATACCCTCACAGAACCAATCAGGCCAGTGCTTGTTTGACCAAAGAACTGGACACCACAACCTGGCCAAGTTGACACATGAAATTAACTATCATAACCATAGTGATAACAAAGTCTTTAATATTATTTTGTGAGCTTTGTTGCAAAAGGAACCCTATCTTTAATGCAAAGTCATATCATTTTAAAGATAATTTTTAAAAGCAGTACTTTTAATTCAACATAAAAAGAAAAGAACAATGAACTTTATAATATAAATCCTTTTTCCTTTAAAAATACTTTTTAAAAAGTGGTGATTTTTCTTAATTTTGGTGAAATATTTAAGGTCCAACACATGAAAGCACATATGTGAAATCACTGAAACACATCCAAACTGTTTTGCAAACTGTAATGTCATTTTGATTTTACAGTGTTCTGATCATATGTCACATTAGAAATACATTCAGATTATATGGAATTTGTCAATACTAACTGAGATATAATGGCATGCCATAAAACCACAGGTGCTTCAAACGTTTTATTTCTATGTTGTTATCATTTAGTCTTCTTATGTTGACTGAGAATGAATGTGAAGATCATAACAACCTCGTTAAAAAGGTTTACTAACATCTTCACCTTGTTATGATTTTAAAACACCACAACAGAAACTGTGTTTTCAATGTTACACTTAATGCCAATGATTAGTTTTAGTATTTTGGAGATTATTCTTTATTTGAAACAAGCAGAAAACTGGAGTAAGATGGGCTGGAGGAAAGAGAAAAATGGTAAGTTGAAGAACTTAGGGAGGAGGTGAGAATAAATGAGTTCTCTAATCCAGTAAGAAAATACGCTCGTGGTCAAAACTTAATCTCTTGTTCCTAATTTAATTTTCAAGTTATTATTATTTATGCAAATACCTAGGGGTGGTTTACCTGAGTGGTGTGACTTTCCCTATGTCTCTGATATGATGGCGTTGCTGTCCCACTCACTGACAACCTTGAGTATCCATCTTCTTCAGGTAAACCTATTGAGGACAACACCAAAGTAGCAGGTAAGTTGTGTCTCCTTCCCCCTCTAAAATATAAATTTCATGTTTATTCTAATAAATTCAAATTGTTAGACTTCATATATTAAAGTGATCATCAATAAACACTAATTGAATAATACATTTCCCTATGAAACATGGTGGATACAAAGTACTGCTGTAACTTCATTTAATAAAAGAAAGAATGTACTGGCTTGATTAAAAAAAAAATGCTAAGAAAGAAATATATATCATAATAGCACATAATTGAGCAAAGAAGTAATTAGAAGAGAGAAGGAAGACTTTTCTAGAGATTGTAAACAGTTTGATGAAGCCTAAATGGGGGAAGAGAAGCATGTAGCCAGTCCAAAGTCAGAGAATTAGCTTGGGTTGCTACAGTAGGCAGGGTGTATATTTCATTTGCATAGTAACAGGGAGCCAAAGAAGGGACTAAAAGACAGGTAAGGCATAACCAAATCTGTGTAAGATGAATTCCATTAACTATAGTTCATTTTGAACACAAAGGAAGGGAAGAGTTTGGGGTGGAATTCCAAGAGGAAAAGGTTGGGGAAGCTGCCCATTCACAACAAATCAATTCATAACCAACTATAAGAGATAAATTGTGGGTCTGAGGAAACTTACATGTATTCCCCCACCTCCAAATAATATAAATGTACCTAAAAAAGGGAAGAGGCATCAAAGGATTTTATTAACAATCCTTCATACAGAAGCAGGGTTTCTCTATACTTCAGCACTGTTGACAATTTGGGCAATAAATTTCTTTCTTTTGGGGGGGAGGGGAAGATGTCCTGTGCATTGTAAGATATTTAGCAGCATCCCTGCCCTCTACTCACCTGATGTCTGTCACATTTTCCCAGCTGTGGACAACAAAAATGTTTCCAGGCATTTGTCCCCTGTGGGGTAAAATAGCCCCTGGCTGAGAAACTCTGTGATAAAGGTATTCTGCACCATCACAAGAGACTTGATTAATAAAAATGAATAGATAAAAAAAGAAATAACTACCCAGTGGAATGAGTTCAATGCAGAGAATCTCAATGCAAAAATGAATGCTACTGTAATCTAAAAGCATAACTAACTAGTAAGATGTAATTGATTAAATCTATATATGATTCCTAAATTAAAAAACATTAGAAGCTCACAGGTCGTTTTTCCAAAGATATGAGATGGTCAGTTCCTCAGGGAAGGCCCCAAAATCCTATTTAACATATAATATATTATATACACACACCTGGTTATGGAAAGGTTAAGTTCTTTGAGACTGGACAGACTAGGGTCCATCCTGAAAACCAATACACCTATGGAGGGAGAAACACATGCTAGAGAATGGGTCCCATTCATAAGCAATAGCATTATCTTCACTTAGCTAGTGGGAATATGGCATTCAGAGACTGTAGTAGCAGGGAACAAAAAAGGTTCCAGCCAAGCAAATAGCATCAGACTGATCTGAGATTTAAACAGAAGGAAGGGTGCAAGGAAATCTAAGATCAGGCCAAATTTGGAAATTCAGGCAACTACATAAGCAGAAAATTGGCCAAAAAAAAAAAAAATCTATTTCCAACTTGCAGTGCACAGCACAGCAAAGAGTTTAAGATTCATATGACGGATTCCTTCTTAGATGAGTGTTAGGGAGTAGGGAGACAAAAGGTTGATTGACAAGCAAGATAAATGTCTGCTTCCAGAGAAAAATCTCCACTGAAAGACTTACCAAGACAAGGAATCTGAGGCAGCAGAAGAAAATTGTGATTCATTTTTAAAAACTACATTAGAAATTAGAAATTTGCTCTCAGAATCAAAGAGGAAACTCAGTTTAGAACACAAACTCAGAGCCAAATCAATAGCATAATATACTTTAGATAGAGTCAATTCAATAAAGTCAAGAAATATTTATGGGCATCCTCTGAATAATGCACTGGGAAAAGAAAAAAAGAAAAGTCCCTACCCTTAAGGAGCTCATAATTTAATGGGCATGACACTTAACTAGAATATGCAACAGAACAATTAAAGGCATAAATAGGAGTACAGGTAATATTGAGCAGAGTCTTGGAGAAAGTGGGGATGAATTCTGAATGAAGGGATTAGAGAAAACTTCATGGTAGCCATGTCAAAAGGGCCTGGCCTTATAGGACGAGAAGGGTTTTGAAAATGAAGAAAGTTGAGAAGGACATGCCTGGATGAAAGACTTTGTGGGATAAGGCAATGAAAGGCAAGACTGTTTCATGTCCAGGGAATGGCCTGTAAGATGTATGGTCGGAATAGGGAGCCTGGGAGGAGTTCTGGCAGGTGAAGCTGGCCAATGTTAAAAGACTTTACATGACGTTTCACAAACATTTGACAATATAAACGGCGCTTCCTACCTCTTGACTAAAGAAATTGATCCCAGAACCCGAGGCAGGGGTAAATGGGGGAGGGACAGATGAGGGTAGAAGGCCTGTAAGATAGAAGAAAGGAATGCTTTAGGATTCCTGCATCAATGGCTTTCTCCTCTTAGTGAATGAGGAGGTGAGACCATCAATTGGGAATGAGAAATCTGGAGTGGAGTAAAATCTTGAAAGTTGTAGCAAATATAGGAAAGAACTCCATGTGGCTAATGTGTCAAGAGTGTCAAGTAGAAGAAGTGAAAAACAGCTGGGAAACACCAGAGGTTGAGTGGAGATGAGAAACCAAGATTTTTTTTTTTGACCAACAAAATATTCCATTTTGTTGCCAGTTTTGAAATAGTGCATTTCAAGGCAAATGCTCTAAGATGACAAAAAAGCGCAAACCTTGAAGGAAAAAAATTAATGTGACTATACAAACACTAAAAATACATATTTAAAAAATACCGTAAGAAATAAAATGCAAATGACAAAGAATATAGAACATTTAAATGCATTAAATAAAATGATTTTTCCTTTTTTTGTATTTATATATATATATATTTATATTTATTTATTTACTTGAGATTTTGTTAACAAAAAATCATGCATACCATACAGGATTCCCATACATCACCCCACCACCAACACTTTACATTATTGTGACACATTTGCTAGAAATGATGAAAGAACATCTTCATTATATCACTGCTATCTATAGCCCATAGCTTATATTTGGTGTATTTTTCCCACAAACCATCCTATTATTAACACCATGTATTAGTATTGTACATTTGCCATAGGTCATGAGAGAATTTTCTTATATTTGTACTGTTAACCACATTTCATCATTCCCCATGGGGTTCGCTGTGTTATATGGTCCCCTGCCTTGTACAATCTATCCAAAGTGTAGACTTACTGGCTCTCAGTTTCATCACAGTCATCAGCTCAATCCATTTCAGAACATTGTCCCTACTCCAAAAGGAAAAAATCCCTTACCTCTTTATACCCCCATTATTGACCTTTAGCACTGATAGAGTACCTTCTTTGCCATTGCTGTAAAAATATTACAATAATACCGTTAACTACAGTCTAGATGTTACATAAGTTGTATTTTTGCCATGTATCTCCATATTTTTAATACCTTTTAATAGAGGAATATTCTTGTATTTATACTATTACCACAATCATCATCTACCACCAAAATCACTATGCTACACAGTCCCTAGATTATCCTCTTATTTTTTTTCTTAAAATGCCCTACAAATCAAAGTATAGGACCTACTCTCAGCTTTTAAAGCACAGAGAGAGCATATGTGTAGAAAATGAAAGAGAAACAATATAAATAACCAATAAATAATAAACATGATCATTTTAATATCCAAAGAAATGCATGTAAGATTAGAATCACTTACCCATTTTTCCCATCAAGATGATAAAGATTTTAAAACAATTTTAATACAGAACTTTCATAAATATATAAAATTAGGGAGAATATTTATTGAAATTCCAAGTACTCATCACTAAACTTCAGAACTATCAATATTTCAGTCTTGTTTCATCTGTTTCCCATTATTCTTTTTTAAAAAGTAAATCCCCCAAATCATGCCATTTCACCTGTAAATACCTGAGCATATGTCCCTAACTAACAAGGATATTTTTTAATGTAGCAAAGATTTATCTCATGTAGTTAAGGGGAGCATTCTTACACAAAGGCTCTGAGAAGAGTTCAAAGTCTTGGGGATGGTGAATTCCATAGTGCCATTTAACTAGAGTCAAAGATTCTCAACCAGTGTTTTGGGCAGGATGGGCAGGGTGTATTTAAATTGAGATTGGAAGACTTTATTTGTTGATTTTCACTGAAAGGCTGGGTTTCTGTAACAAAATGATTGCTTGCATATACTTACAATCGTGTTCTAATTTCTTTATAGTTCCTCCTTTCTCCAGACCAGATTCTGAAATGGTAATTCCTAGCTCAAACAGTTATATATCCCCATCCTCAACAAATCCATTCCAGAGCAGCACCAGTTTGTCTCAATATTCTAAGTCTGGTTATATGATATTAAATCCTTATTATAAAAAGTGATTCTTGCCCAACTTATGGCAAGGGCTAAGATCTTCTGAAATGTACACATCCTACTCTCCATAAACCCAGCTCATCTGCTCAAAGAAAGCATGCAGAGGCTCCAGGGCAGGAATTCCTTATATATTGATCTAATAGTATATTAGATAGAAGCTGTTGCACTTCCTTCTTGAACCATGGCAGAATGGAAGTCAGGAAGTCAACACCTTTTATTAAGGTGCGGGTAGAGGAAGGAGTCATGAGCTCTGCTCTACTCTTTCCTTATGAGATACTTCTCAGAGCTTTTAAAAGTCAACCTTCCACCAGGAAACTTAGGAGGAATGCCTTTTGAGGACATTCTTCTCCTCAGTTATGGTATAGATCTGGCTCCTTGAGTTCTGGGTGATTTTTTAAACGAATTTGAGGAGTGGGACTTTGTAATCATGACGTTTACATGCAGAGCCAAGTAGGTCTAATTTTAGAACATATAAGAAGAGAAGAATTGGGTAGGTTGTAAAGGGGCAGTATGATCCTGAATTTGATGTGGTTAAACAGTTAGAATCTTTGCATCAAAATCCTCATAAAATCTGTGGGACCCAAAGTTCTTTAGAAAATAGCAATGGAGTTTGAAATCTCCTTTTCACCTCCTCCCAGTGGGCCCAGTGCTCCATTATCTTTAGATACCTTCCTCCCTTGATTTCTATGACATTGGACATCTGTGCTTTCCTATCACTGTCCACCTAGTCTATATCTCTAGTTCTTCCTTTCTCAACATCCATTTCCAAGGTGGTGCCCTGCATGATTTTTTTTTTTCTCATTTCCTTTTATTCTCTCTCCTCTGATCTTATAAATAATCCCTATGTCTTAAGCTTCCTTGAAAATTCTGCTTAATCTATGTTTACATCCTGGAACCCTCTCCTAAACTCCAAAACTATAATCACCCTTTATGTAACAATCATCAATATTTGGAAGTCCTATCTTGTAAATTCCAAATCTAACCCATGGAATTAACCTATTTAAAAATAAACACCCTTCTTTGTAAAAGAGTGCACTGTTTTTCCATTATTATTCTCAAAATGTGAAGTCATCCTCGACTCCTCACTTTTTCTTGTCTCCTGTACCAACAACTTCTCTAATACCCTTGCTTAGAAAACAAAATATGCAGAGGCTCAAGACAAAGAATATAAAATTGGTAGCAGCAACTTAATTTATTTTCTTGTTCCACATTATTTTTTATATTAGAGAAGTTGCAGGTTTACAGAAAAGTCAAGCAGGAGGTACAGAGTTCCCCTCCCCACACAGTTTTTCCTATTATTAACACTTTGCATTTGTGTGGCATGTTTGTCACAATTGATGAAAAAATATTATAATTATCCTATTAGTTATAGTTCATAGTTTACATTAGGTTTCACTATTTGTGTTGTACAATCTTATGGATTTTTTTCTTTAATTTTATTATAGTAACATATATACAACCTAAAATTTCCCCTCTTTAAACACATTCAAATATGAAATTCAGTGTTGCTCATTACATTCATGAAATTATATCACCACCATGCACTACCAAAACTTTTTCATCACCCCATTTTGAGTTAAATTTTTTACATGATGTGAGATAAGGGTCCACCTTCATTCATTTGTATATGAATATCCAATTTTCCCAGCATCACTTGTTGAAGAGGATAGTCTTTCCTCATTCAATGTAATTGGCACCTCTGTCAAATATCAAGTGGTCATAGATGTGAGGGCTTACATCTGAACTCTTAATTTGAATCCATTAGTCTATATGTCTATCTTTGTGTCAGTACCACGTTATTGTCATTACTTTAACTTTGTAATAAAACTTAAAATCAGTAAGTGTGAGTCCTTCAACTGTATTTTCCAAGATGTTTTTGGCTATTCAGGGCTCCTTACCCTTCCATATAAATTTGATGACTAGCTTTTCCATTTCTGCAAAGAAGGCTATTGGAATTTTGATTGGGATTGCATTGGGTCTGTAAATCACTTTGTATAGAAATGACATCTTAACAAATATTTAGTCTTCCAATCCATGAACATAGACTGTCCTTCCATTTATTTAGGTCTTCTTTGATTATTTTCAGCAATGTTTTTTAGTTTTCCATGTATAAGTCCTTTATATCCTTAGTTAAATTTATTCCTAAATATTTGAATCTCTTAATTGCTGTTATGAATAGAATTATTTACTTGATTTCCTCTTCAGACAGTTTGCTACTAGTATGTAGAAATCTTACTTATGTTTGTGTATTGATCTTGTACACTGGCAATTTGATGAATTTCTTTTTCTTGCCTAATTGCTCTGGTTAGAGCTTCCAGTACAATGTTGAGTGGTGACAGTATGTGCCAATTTAATATTTTGTTCTATTGTTTACCCTGAATAGTGCAATCAAGTAAAAATTTCCCCAAAAGTAGGTAGCTATTACCCCTTCAAACCAAGGGCAACACTTTCAAAGAGACTCTTGAAGTTGGCATTCAAGGACCTGTAAAATCTTACTTAACATTTTCTTTCTTATCTTATTTATTTACATATTTCAGTCATAGCAGCCCATTTACATTTAAGCCACTAAAGTTATAAAGAACCACGGTTCTAAAGCATCTGCACAGTTCTCATAAATAATGTGATGTTGCAAAATGTATATTTGAATATATTTTATGGACTCCAAGCAGACGCACCTTTC
This sequence comes from Cabassous unicinctus, assembly GCA_029593785.1. Taxonomy (NCBI): domain Eukaryota; kingdom Metazoa; phylum Chordata; class Mammalia; order Cingulata; family Chlamyphoridae; genus Cabassous; species Cabassous unicinctus. Next base: position 48,799 of record JAQZBX010004981.1, on the reverse strand, counting down.
CCAAAGGTATGGATCTATCTTAAGGCATTGCTGATGAAAGCCATCCTTTTATGTTACCAGAATCAGTGTGGTTTGGGTCCTTTGATGGTGGTATGCTCAGTGTTGTTCTAGAGTCTATAGAAAGAATGCAAAGAGTTCCTGGTTCTGCAAATGATCTCACCCAACCTTTCCCTTGGAAGGCCCTTTATGCACAACAGATAATTCTTAGTGTGCACTGAAGATAAACATAATATAAATTTAAAGGACAGCCTTCAAAGAATGATAAATATAAAATCAAATGTAATGATTGTATTTAACTGCATTTTTCCCTGATATCCAGCTGTAAAGTGTATATTCATTGAGAAGCAATAAGGAAAATCACACTGAACATAAAATGGCCTAGCTGGAATTTTTTATTTCCTCCCTAAATATGCATCATAATATTCACAATATTTTGTGTGATACAACTAAAACGTTCTAACACTAAAAACTGCTAATATAATGATAAATAACCACAAGTCCAGGGAATAATTAAGTATACAAAAAAAGATCTAAGTCTGTGAACACATCAGTAAAAGGATGCAATTAAAGCAAGTGATGGCTATAATTACTCATACATAACTATATTTCAGCAAATGAACAAACAGATAATTATTTCTAGGAGGCAGAGGTAGCATGTAGATAACTGACATTTAAAAGAGAAATAATTTCCTAGAAAATAATACTATTTCTGATTAAATTAGAACTTCAAGTTATGTTAAACATTTATTTTCAATTTGTGGCTTTATTTAGAAAGCACAATGCATTGTACTTTTTGAATTATGAATCAGTACTAATAATTGCTTTAAGAGTTATCATGATCATATAGATCATGTGGGGCACAAGTATAATATTTGTTAAATTTTTATAATACTGACTAGGAGAAATTTTCTGACAACGCCACTGCATAGAATTTGCAAGTTCTATGTAAAGGGCATCATTGTTTCAATCAGTAAATTCTTACTGAGGGCCCAAATGTACAGGACATTGTGCTCCACATTTTAATTATCATGAAAAGGTGTCAGGCACCCAGAAGTTCACTGATTCACAAAAGCACATCAACATAAATATGTCAAGTTGCTTTGGAACATGAAATCCCAATTAAAATAATTTTCCTTCCATGAATATAACTCATGAGATTTTCAAGTGGTCTCCAAGTAGTAACAACATAGAACCAGTTTTATTTCAAAATCTGATCCCTGTAATCACTTAAGTGAGAATGTATAAATCTTTGCTTCCGGGTTTGCACACTGAAGGTCACTAGCTTAATAGTCTTAAAGACTTAATTCTATATTATTAATTTCAAGTAACATATTACATTTAAAAAATTTCCTTTAGGCCTAGAAAGTTTTTGTTTGCTTCTTTGCTTTTGGTTTTCTTTTGAGTTTTAGAGCAAAGGACTCATAGTTTTTTTGAGTGAGTGCTAAGTTATTTAGGACCATTTCCTGAGCCATCGTTTTTGCCATTTGACCCACAACACAGACAAATAAAATATTTTCATTAAGTGAACTTATTTTCTCTTCCTTCATAGTAGGTTAAGCATCATCCAAGGTGTACTAGGGAGATAAGCATGGAGTGAAACTTCAGAGAAAATAAGTAGATATATGGTCATCTTGCTTAAATATTTTTTGTACTAATTTTTAAAAATTTAATGTATATTTTTATTAGAGAAGTTGTGAACTTACAAAACAATTATGCACATATGTGAAATTCCCATATAATACCCCTCTACCAAGACACTATATTGTTCTGGAACATTTGTTACAAATTATGAGATAGTATCATCAGATTATTAACATTAACTATGGTCTATAGTGTACATTTGGTGTATTTTTTTCTATAACCTATTTTTAACATGGTACATCTTTGGCATTGATGCAAGAATATTACAATATTGCCATTAACTATAGTCCATAGGTTACATTAAGTGCATTTTTCCCATGCTTCTCCACATTCTTACCACCTTGCAATAGTGATGTATATTTGTTCTAGGTTCTAGAAGGACATTCTTGTATTTGTATTATTAACCACAATTCTCGTCCACCTCTGGGTTCACTGTGTTATCCTGTCCCTAGATTATCCTCTAGCTTTCTTTCAATTGACATTTACGTCCCTAGAGTACCCTTTTCAGCCACAATCCCATTTATAAACCAGCTCATCCGTTCTATTCACCATGTGTTACCATCACTCTATCCATTTCCACCCTTTTATAGTTAAGTTAATTAAAACTTCTACATACATTAGAAGTTTAATATAGTCAAGTTAATTAAAACTTCTACATACAGCTCTCCTCATCTCCTAATATCCTATACTCAAAGTTTTAACTCCAAGCATTTATTCTTCAGATTTAGTTCATATTAGTGAGACCATGCAATATTTGTCCTTTTGTGTCCGGCTTATTTAACTTAGCATAATGTCTTCAAGATTCATCCATTTTATGTGTCCCAATTTTCTTCTTACAGCTTCATAGTATTTTATCAATGTATATACCACATTTTGTTTATCCATTCATTGGTTGATGGACACTTAGGTAATTTCCATCTTTTGGCAATTGTGAATAATGCCTCTACAAACATCAGTGTGCAAATGTCTGTTTGCGTCACAGTTTTCAGTTCTTCTGGATATATTCCTAACAGAGGAATTGCTGTATCATATGGTAGTTCTTTATTTAGCTTCCTGAGGACCGCCAAACTATCTTCCACAGAGGCTGCACCATTCTACATTCCCACCAACAGTGAAGGAGTGTTCCTATTTCTCTACATTCTCTCCAGCACTTATTTTTTTCTGATTTTTAATAATGGCCATTCTTTGTGGTGAGTTGATAGCTCATTGTCATTTTGATTTGCATTTCCCTAATACCTAGTAATATTGGACATTTTTTCATGTGTTTTTGGCCATTGGTATTTCCACTTTGGAAAAATGTCTATTTAATTCTTTTGCCCAGCTTTTTATTGGATTGCTTGCTCTTTTACTGTAGAGTTGTATGATCTCTTTATATAGAATGGAAATCAAACTTTTATCAGATATATGGTTCCCAAATATTTTCTTTCATTGAGTGGGCTGCCTTTTCACCTTCTTGAAGAAGTCCTTTCAATCACAAAAGTGTTTAAGTTTGAGGAGGTCCCATTTATCCATGTTTTCTTTCATTGCTTGTGCTTTCAGTGTAAGGTTTAAGAATGCACCACTTACCCACCAGGTCTTGAAGGTGTTTCCCTACATTTGCTTCTAGGAGTTTTATGATTCTCATTTTTATATTTAGGTCTTTGATCCATTTTGAGCTAATTTTTATATAAGATGTGAAGTAGATGTCTTTTTTCTTTTGGATATGGATATCCAGTTCTCCTAGCCCATTTGTTGAATAGACAATTCTGCCCCAGCTGGGAAGGTTTGACAGCCTTGTCAAAAATCATTTGACCATAGATGTGAGGGTCTGTTTCTGAACCATCAATTTGGTTCCATAGGTCTATGTGTCTATCTTTATGCCAGTATCATGCTCTTTTTACCACTGAAGCTAGATAATATGACTTAAAGTCAGGAAGTGAAAGTCCTCCAACTTTGCTGTTCTCAGAATTGTCTTTGTCTTTGGCATTTGACATTCTGATTAATATGTGTCCCACAGTAAGTCTATTCAGATTTATTTGGATGGTAGTACGTTGTGCTTCTTAGACATGGATATCTATGCCCTTCAATAGGGTTGGGAAATTTTCTACTATTATTTTTCAAGTGTTCCTTCTGCCCCTTTTCCCTTCTCTACTTCTTCTGGAACACCTCTGACACATATGTTTGCAAGTCTCTTGCCATCATTTAGTTCCCTTAGTCCCTGTTCAATTTTTTCCATTCTTTTCTTTATCTGTTCTTTTGTATGTTCGCTTTTAGAGGCCATGTCTTCAAGCTCACTGATCCTTTCTTCTGCCTCCTCAAATCTGCTGTTATATGCCTCCAGTGTACTTTGAATGTCATTTACTGTGCCTTTCATTCCCATAAGATCTGCTATTTTTCTATGTATGCTTTCAAGTTCTTTGTGCTTACCCAATGTCTTCTTAAAATCCTCAATGTCTTTAGCCATCTCATTGAATTTATTAAGGAGATTTGCTTGAACATCTATGATTAGTTGTCTCAACTCCTGTTTCATCTGGAGGCTTTTCTTGTTCCTTTGACTGGGCCATATCTTCTTGTTTCTTGATATGGATTGTAATTTTTTGTTGGTGTATTGGCATCTGGCTTACTAGATGTATTTATTCTGGGTGCAGTTTCTCTCTTTACTTTAGGGCTTTCTTGTCCTTTCTCTCTTGCTGGTTGTGTAGCAGAAGCCAAGGATGTAGTTGGTACTGTAAGCTGTGCAGGCCGAAGCTGCCCTTGTTGCTTCAGGAATTGATGAAGTTTCTCCCACTTTTTTCCTCTGCCAGGGGTAGGGACAGAGTCACAGCCATGTGTAGTAATCCACGCTGTGCAGACCAAGACCATCTGTAGTTGACCGGAGGGAATGATGAAGCTTCACACCCCTTCCTCCCCTGCCTGTGCAGGGACAGAGCTACAGGTGTGGGCAGCAGATTAAACTGTGTGGGTCAAAACTGATCACAATTGACCAGGTAGACTAACGTAGCTCCAGGCCCCTCCTCCCCTACCAGGGGTGGGGATGGACCCTCCAGAGTACCCATGTATCTAATCTATGTGGGCTGAGAGTGCCTGCAGTTGCTCTGAGAGGCTGAGGGAGTACTATCCCTTCTGCCTTTAATGGGCGAGGATGGAAACACAGGCACCCAACAAACTAGTCTATATGGACTGAAAGCACTTGCAGTTGTCCACAGAGGCTGAGGAATCACATTTACTTCTGAGAAGCTAAAAAGGTGCTTGTTAGGTTTTATAAAGAATGTACCTTCCATTATGGGTACTCTTTCTTGCTTTTTTTTGGATTGCTTGTTTTGGCCATGTTGCGAAGATATTTATGGAGATGCCCATGGAAATAAGCTTGGATATGAAATTTCTGAGGTCTGTAAACAGCTGCATGACTGGGTTTGGAAGTGAATCTTCTGAGGCCTACCAATAGCCATGAGAGTGGCCTTGAAAGGGGTCCTCCCCTATCAAGCCTAGAAATGACTGTAGTCTTGGTTGATAGCTTGAGAGCTACCTCATTAGAGACCTTGAGTCAAAGGTACTCAGTAAGTCACACCCAGATTCCTGACCCAAAGAAACTGTAAGATAATAAGCATTTGCTGTTTTGGGTAATCTATTACAAAGCAATAGACAAATACAATCCATTTAACAATTGATCAACATTTGGGTTATTACTGTTTTTGATGATTATGAATGAAGTATTTGTGTAACAGATACTTGTGTGGATATATGTTTTCATTTCTCTTGGATAAATTCCTAGGAGTGGGATTGGTGGGTCATATGGTAACTGTATGTTCAACTTTATAAGAAACTGCCAAGCTCTTTTCCAAAGTGGCTGTATCACTTGCTTTCATCAGTGCTGGAAAATTCTCTAACATTTCTCACCAAATATATTTTCTGCCCACATACTTTCTATTTTTCCTAGGATTCCAACGACCCTTCTCACTGTATCCTCTATTTCTTTTAACCATTTTCTGGGACTTTCATTCTTTTTATTTTCTGTGTTTCACTCGGAAGATTTTGAGTTATCTTTAACTTTGCCAGGTTTTTAATTTTTTAACAACTTCTTTTCGCAACTCTTAAACACTTACTGTTATAGTTAATTTTTATGAATGAATTTTTCAATTTAAGAATTTCCATTTGACATTTTTTTTTACTGGTTTACCATTTTTTTTTTACCTCTTCGGGCATAGTAAACATATTTATTTTGAAGTATGTGTCTTTGAACTCTAATATTTTAAGTCCCGGTGGATATACTGCTATTGACTGTTACTTATGCTTGTAATTTTTCATCTTATTTTGTGTTCTTATGTGCCAGGTTAATTTGGAATGTTGAACTTTGTATTTTTGAAAAATGGCTTGTAAAAATATTTTGAAACCTAGGATGTTGTTACTATCTTTAGGATAGATTCAAATTTGCTTCTCTCAGATACCTTTTGACCCTACAGCATCTCATTCCAGTTCCAGGGGTTGAGATGATACATAGCTGAGCTGCAGTTCCTAGTTCTGGTTCTATTATTCTGAGGCCCCATCCCAAGGCCCAATCGTCTGTGGCAGTTGGAGGCACCGTTCTACTTTCCAGCATCTCCTCTGGATGAGGTGGTACTGCTAATGTCCCAGGAGGAAAACCTAGGCTGTGGGATAACTTGTTTGGGCCTTCATTCTGTAACCCCGTATCCCACCCCATATTTCACTGTGTTGATAGTTCTCCAGGACATTTTAAAAAATGTGCTGTCCAGCTTTTCTGGCTGTTCACAGAAGGAATTTTTCTGTTCAGACATTACTGGAGGCTGTGGATTTCTTCTATGTGAGAGAGAGATAAACTATTTGTTTAAGCCATTCTTAGCTTTTAGCTATGTGGAGCCAAGCCTGTTTCTAAATAATATACTCATTGATATACTCAAACTAAGTACATAAAACAAAGTTGGCATGTATCATTCCCTCAATGTTATTTTCATTCACATTTCTTTGTGAGAAGAAAATGCAGTTGTAATAAAAAATACTGTTCAAGCATCTATCTCCTCCTTCTGCTCAAAATAAGACCAATTTTATACTGGTTCTCACAAACCAATACTCCATAAAAATTTTTGAAAACTAATACTCAGTACTTTTCTAATCCTTTAACTAAGCAATAATATGTTGACAATAATCCCTAGAGTGAAGTTTGTCAGTTTATAGTCCATTTTCCAGTTCTTAAGGCAGTTTTATTTTTTAATTTTTAAATCCTATTTTGCTAGAAAGTTTATGCAGCTTAAAACTCTTATCCATTTATTTCTGAGAAGCTTAAAAAGTGCTTACCATTTGAGATAGGATTTCCATTTTCAGCAGTTAGAGAACTAGATAATGAATTGGATAATTGAATTCCATGGCTATTTGCATTTCTATCTTGAGTCTCTGACGCGATTTCTGATGTACTGGGATCATCCCGGCTGGTTAAGTTCATGTTAGTTTCAAAACCTAAAATAAATTATAGAAATTATTTTTTTCTGATGAAGTATATTGCGTAAGGTGAATAAAGCATTAGTATAAAATAATAAACTTATCAAATCAAACATGAATTACATTTGAATTTGCAAGTTAATAACAATCTTTAATCAAATTTATAGCCTCCAAAATATTCACCAAATTTTAGAATAACACTTTTAAACATAAAGGGAAATGTTAAATGGCAGTGATCAATTTCATAATTTTCTGTTTTCAAGTATATTTACATGGAATTTTTGGTGCTTTAGGTCAAATGACTTGTTGTTACAGAGTTGTCATTACAGCCTTCTTGAGAAGGCTATTTCCTAAGAGAATCATGGCATTATGTTCACATTTAATAAGTTTGATGAATTACTAACTTTTTATAGAACTTAGACAATTTTACAGCTTTGAAAAAGATAGGAAATGTATTTCTATCATTATTATAAAAATTATTAACATCAATTTGGGAATAGGAAGCCTCAAAACACTACTTCTGTGTTTTATGCCCTAACAAACTTACTTAAATATCTAGTGCATGCCCTATTTTAACACAGTAGAGGCCATTGTCCAGATTAAGCGGAAGTACTGATGCAGTCTTATTTTTTTTCCTATGTTATTAATAAAGTAAAATATAACAAATACTAGGACTTTGTAATGATGTCTAACTGAGATGATTTTTTTCCATAACTATTTTATGATCCTCAGGCAAGGCCAGTAAGTTAGCAGAGTTTGCAAAGGAAGCACAGCTGTCCATCATGGCATGAGGTGTGGTCCCTCACGCTTCTGCTCCCCTCCACTCCACCTGAGCCGGGGTCCCACTGCAGACTGGGCAGGCATACCTGGCACCAGCTCGTGCGTCCCCAGCAACCTCACCAAAGCTTCCTACGACTGGGGGGAAGAGGTGTTGATGCACCATCAAGGAGATGGGGACTGCTTTTCTTCTTTGTCCCTATACAGTAGATTCTGTCTTTAAAGTTAGGCCTTTCTGAAGTGTTAGGCTAACAAATTATTTAAAAGGGATAATAAGCATAATCTGCTTTATTATTATTATTATTATTATTTTTAAAGATTTATTTATTTTATTTTATTTATCCCCCACTTGCTGCTTGTGCTGCTGTGTCCATTCGCTGTGTGTCTTCTCTGTGTCTGCTTATCTCCCCCTTGCTGTGAGGTCTTGCCGCATCAGCCCACGGCGCCGCTCAGGCCGGCGTGCCCTCACAAGGAGGCCTCGAGACGCGAACCCGGGCCTCCCATATGGTAAACGGGGGCTCTATCCACTGAGCCACACCCGCTTCCCTATTATGTTTTATATATCATGTGATCCTAATAACCAATAACTCAACAGGGAAAGATGTTATCCTTATTTTGCTGAAAAGGAAATTAAGGTTACATGTGGTCACACAGCTGAAAGAGATAGAATGGACTTTTATTCTATATATTCTGATGACATGTTTAGTTTATTTTTTTCCACTTAAAGAGAGATTGTCATTCCAATGCTTAGAACTCTTAAATGGATTGCTGTTGTCTAAATCAGAAGGAAAGAGAGACAGAGAGGCAGAAAAACAAAAAAGAAAGAAAGACAAGAAAACAGGCAGCAGAGGGAGGAAGGAAAGAGAGAGAGCAAGGGAAGGAGAGAGAGAGGAAGAAAGAAACACCCTCCATAACTTGTCCTCAACCTGTTTCTAATTTGATGTTGCCTAACTCTCCCTCCTTGATATTTTTTTATCCTGGCCACTCAAAACCTACACACAAATAACATGACAACCAATGGGCGTTTATCCAAATGTTCCACGTTGAGCCATGTTTTCGTGCTTTGGTGTATACATTCCCACTGCAAGGAGTATGCTCTCCCTCTTTTGAACTCTGCAACTTCCCACTCAGTAGTCAGGAACTTGTTCTCACCTTCTCAGTAACCTCTCATTTACACTAATAGACACGCAGCACCGTGCCTAGCTGGTCTGCCCAGAAAGAAAGGTGTGCTAAGATTTAGCGGTAGATAATGCTGGATAGATAAAAAGAAGGCAAAATTACTAAGGCCTTGAAATCCAGACAGACCAACTTATTTTTAAAGGATCCAAGGAGCCATTGGGCCTCCTGACTCCCTTGTATTTAAAAAACTAAAGACCTTCAGTCAAACTCATATACACAAGAACAGCGACAAAAGTGAAAAGTCAGATTGATCTTAACTGTTTTAGCTCTCGACAATGAGCAATTATTGAACAACGAGCAATTATTGAATGAATATCTTCTGTTTGGTCAACTTTTCCATGTTTTATTATTATTTTTTAATCTTCTGAAAGTCAGTAGAACAGGTTTGGCTTTTAAGTTGTCTCTAGGCACAGATATTCACCTGCTTTTATTTATATTTAAGCTATTATTTTTCTTTTTTTCATTCTTTAATTCAGATATTTACTGAGTGCCTACTCTTCATCAGAATCTTTCTGGGTACTGGAGATTCAATGATAACCTTGGTAGACCTATTGCTTGGAGTTTACCAATTGGCAATAAACAAGCAAGCAAATAATTTTAAATGATGGACTCCCAACTCAATGGAAAGCAGTAGACTTTCTTAGGCAGGGTGGGTCTGAGAGACTTCTCTATGAGGTAACATAAAATTTAGATAAGAAAGAGTAAAAGAAGCTAGTTTTGAGGTAAAACAACCTTCCAAAGCATTTGTGAAGCCCCTGAAGGATGAAAAAGCTCAGCTTTTTCAATAAACCAAGGTCTGTGGCATTTTAATGAGTTGCTTAAGTGGAAGCAAAGGGGTGAGAAAAGGAATGGGGGCATATCATATAGGATCTGGAAGGTCGCATTGGAAAGGAGTTGAGATTTTATTTTCAGTGCAATGGGAGGTTACTAAAGGGTCTGAAGGAAGGATAAGTGGCTATAGTCTAATTATTATAAATATTTAGTGGTAATAGGCTCAAATATCTGAAATACATTGTTGACTCTTGATACTAATACTTGATGTTGGCTTGCCTTGCAATTGATTTCTATGCAATTGATTTCTATCTCCAAACAATTGTTATATATTAGTTAGAGTAAAAAAACTTCATTTTTTTGCTATTAAAATATTTTCATATTTCCACCCAGCAGCTTAAATTGTAGCCAAGAAATGTCTTAGAAATTGTCATACAAGTTAGGCTGCAATTCTTATATTACCTGCTAAAATTGTCTTTATATTTTATCTCAGAGAATATTTCTACTCAAGTATGGCTCTGAGTTGAAACAGGAAAAGTAAGAATTAATGGTCAATATAATGATAATATTCACATTGCTCTTACAGTAATTACCATCTCCTAAGCGTTTATTATATATGCCAACCCCGTGCTAGATGTTGTACTTCATTTAGCTCTTGCTTTTCAAAACAATTTTGAGAAGTTGTCACTATTGGGCCTGTTTTAGAGATGAGGTCACTGAGGCTAGGAGAGGTTAATCCATTTGCAAATGTTTCACAACCCGTCAGTGTTGCAGACTGAGTCAGAGTGAGGTGGGCAGGGCTCGGCCGTCCACCCACACTCATACCTCCGTGTTCTGCTTCTCTGTGTAAAGCCTTTTCTCATTCTTTCATTTGCTGATGTAAAGGATAAGAGGTTCTCTTCTGTGGCTTTATTTTCTCAAACATACCTCAATGATAATGAATTGGCAACTGAAGGTTGAAAAAGCAAAATGTATCGAGGCAGTTAAAATAGAGTTGCAATAGCAATTATAGATGTTCCCACTCCGGGGTTACCTTTATTCATGAATATTAACGGGGACCTTCTTGGCTTATGAAATTCTGTGTCGGCTACTGCTCATAAAAGCCCTCACTCCAAGTTAAATCCACACACGTAGAAGCTTACGTGCCCCAACTTGTTAAGTTCTGGGATTCAACTACGAGGGTCAAATGGAGAAACTCTCACCAATTTGACTTTGCACAGGGTAAAGCGGCAGCTGAGTACAAGAATGGTTGCAGTCTTCCTTGTTAAAGGTACTGCCATTGCCGTCTGTAAATAATGAAGGCATTAGGACAATAACAACTGGAGAGGAAATTGGCATGAAGTCCAGGGATGTCTGTTTTAGAGATGCCTACACAAGATGCATACTTCAAGGAGGACGTTTGAAGGGATAACATAGAGCAAACAAAGCCAACAAGTATCTTCATGCCTCCAAGCAGTAACCATCAGGGTTTTGAGGTTGAAGAAAAGTCAGTCACACCAAAAGAAAATATTTAGGATTCTCAACGAATCTGAGCAAATACGTAGAGAAGTACTGTAAAACTCTGTATAACAATTTAAAGGTGTGTCTGAGTCACCTTTTTATCTCTGCAACTAATGAAATAAGTGGATTGTGTAGTTTAGTGACATCCTGTGGTACATGCTTGTTGCATTATAACACCAGTTTGTTGGATTATCTGTGGTTTTTCCTTTTAGCCCGTGAGCAGGATTTCTCTGTGACGCCAGCCCAGTGCTGTTTTAACAGGTAGGGGAGAAATGAATCATATCAGGATCTGACTTAAAGGGAAAGTCTTGGCCTTTATATGTGGATATGATTTTTAAATACAAGTATGTCATGTAGGCACATTTAAGTTGAATTTTAATCCAGTGGGGTGAGTTCTAGCCAATCTTTAAATGTTAATAATAATTAAAAAAAATCTAGTTGTCTTATGTTAGTTTTTTTCTAACTAAAAGATTCCTCCCATTGTGTTTAAAACAGTGGTTCTCAATAGGGGGCAATTCTGTCCCCCAGGATACATTTGGCAATGTCTGAAAGCATTCTGGGTGTCAGGGCTGCCGGGGCAGTGCCACTGGCATCTGGTGGAAAGAGAGGGATACTGTGAAACATCCCGCAATGCACCGGACAGCCCCGCCCATGAGCGTCAACCAGCCCCAAACGTCCATCGTGCTGAGGCTGAGAAACACTGTGTTCAACTGTAAGTTACTCCATTTCCCCACTCACTCACTCCATGTTTCCTTATTTCTTCTTTTATTCAGATTAAGATCCAAAGACTTACCGAGGCCAAGACGACCCTCCATGATCAGACTCCCTACTAGCTTTTTTTTTGGTTTTGTTCTGTTTTTGGTACTGGGGAATTGAACCCCAGACCTCGAACATGCTATGCGAGGCAGACGCTCAACCACTGAGCTACACCTCCTCTGCTCCCTAATAGCTTTTGACCTCATCTCTGCCACTCTGCCCCAGCCCCATTAGGTCTCTGCATTTTTCCAACCTGCCTCTCATTTTTCTGGAGAGCATGGTTTCTCCTTATTTTGTTCAGGACTCTGCTTAAACATTACCTAATCAGAATAGCCTTTCCAGACCACCTTCTAGAAACAGCAGCCTTCACCCACTCCAGGGCATTTATCTCCCCATTCTCTGCTTTGTTTTTCTACCTAGCCCTTCTATCTACATGAAAAATTGCATTTCAATTAAAAAAAAAAATTCTGAGTCTTCTTTCTAGAATATTGGCTCTATAACTTCAAATATAATGTCTCCTCTGTCCATTGTTATATTTCCAATGCCTAGAACAGTGCTCCTGGCACACAGATAGCGTTCAATAAATATTTGTGAAAGAAATGAATAAAGGAATTATTGCAACAGAAATTTTGTTTGCTGAAAAAACTACACTTTTGGTAACTGTAAACTAGCTGGCAAGTTTTCTTAATGAAAAACTCATTTGGATAATTTTAACAAAATCATTCATCACAGTAGTCATTTCTCCCCATTCACATGAGATTATTTGAAACATCTGAAAGGATTTCCACTGTCGATAGTATATATACCCTGAGTTCAAATCTCTATGTATTTAAAATTAGAAGGACAATATCTCATTGTCTGAGGTGAACATTTTCTACTTTTCAAAGGGTCAGAGCTGCTTGCTAACTACCTAAAAGTGTAAACTACATATGGATATTTGAAATCTTTTCTGGACTCATGGTTTGAGGACTCATGTGTTGTCACTATTGTCCTAGCAATTATCAAAATGTAAGATCCAGACATATTTAACTTTTTAAAATCTTGTGTTCTGTAATATCAGGAAATTTTATAAGTGTTTATGTGCTTCTTTTGTGCTCGACGCTATTCTGGATACGTAGTGGCTGGGGACTGTAAGTCTAATGAGTTTAAAATTCAGGGCCCCTCACTTGTACAGGCCTTTTCCAAAGCTCAGAGAGGGGCCCAATCCATGCATGTACAGTTAATGATTGTATATCTGACAGCTTTTGTAAATGTATAATTTTATTGGACTTTTTTTTTTTTTTCATTTTAAATAAATGTTCACTTTTCCTACCCAAATGTTGTCATTTTTATTCACTTTGTGAAAGAAGGCCCTATGAATTGCATAAGTTTTCTCTAGAAGAATGGAGTCTACCCAGGGATAGAGGTTTCAAGAAGTAATTCATAGGATAAAATCCTTACCCTTGATGAAATTACACTTACTGGGGAGAACAACTATTGCCTAAGACTGCAAAGCAATATAACCTCTGGTTATGGTTGACCATGCTTGCCTGTCTTTGTTGTTTTACATAGATGCTCACAGGCAATGTCCAAGCAGGAAAAGCAGCACTTCTCAAATAGTAACAGGACTATTTTGCAAGTTGACCCTGATTTTTGAAAGGTAAATAAGTTAACAGAAGGGGAATGTGTTCTGGGAGAGGGAACGAAAGTTAAGATTTTGTTGGGGGAAGAGGTGAGGTGAGATGGAGGCTATTCTCTTGGGGAAGGAAGGCAGAAGTTTCCTTGAATAAGTTTGGGGGAGCTAGAGAAACACAATGAGTATAACAGGTGACTGAGATAAGTGCTCACTCCAAGTAAGAGGGAGAAGAAGCTGGCAAAAGGCATAGCACTTAGTCCATCTCTGGGCAAGCAGTGAGACTCTTGAGCTTGGTGACTACGTGGGGGGACATGTCAGAACTGAACTTACTAGAGAGGTGTGGTGAGTCAACCACATTCCTCCTCCATAATGGGAGAGTTCTCCATTAAGCCAATCAGAATTTATAAAGTCCTGCAAGGTCAAAACTCTGCCCTAAGATTTAGCTTAGAGCTTTAGGAAATATGTATATAAAAGAAATGATCCCCCAAGTGCTTACATTCTAAAGGCAAGATAAGACCCAATAAATGACAAAATTCTATGGTACAATGTGATAAGTACAAAAAATGCAGTACAGATAACTGTACACCTCTCCCTGGGAGATTTAGGAAATGTTAATCTGGAATAGCCACTGTGGAATTCTCATCCTACTCATCTGAGCTACTATTTGCTGTTTTTATTTGTTAAAGTCTTTGACACTTAAATACCAACAAGGGTGGGAGGGACATCTAGAGTGCATTCTACAGGGTGCCCTTTCTCAGGCTTCTGGGTGGTGACCCAAGTCAAAGGCTGATTACCTTCAGGATGTCTTCCATGCAAGTGATAAAGTAACAAATGACCGGTGGCTGAAATGAGCGCTATGCAAAAAGCTTTAGGAATTCACTGGAGAAATCAGGGTGGGTTGGAGCTGCCAGGTGAGCCTTTGCAGAGTAGGCGGGAGGAAAAAAACAACACTGGATTTTGAAGTATGGACAGAATGTGTAGAGGAGGAGGGAAAGGAAGCAAAAAGTGTAAAGCAACAGAGTCAGAAATGTCTGCATTCAAGAGAAAGGAGGCTGGCTGGGCCCACAGCTCTGCTCTGGGAAGTGAGAGAAAAAAAGTTTGGAGTTGATGCACAGGAGTAAGGTCTACTGAGTATTTTGTACATGGTTGCAACATGAAGAAGACAGTACTTTGAAAAGATCATTAATCTAGCAAAACATGTATGGGCTGGAAAACCAGGGAGACTTTAGATTAGCACAGTGGCAGAAGGAATGGAAAGTCAGGGAGGAAGCAGACTTAAACATTCTTTGGAGCTGAAGGAACTGGGAGTAAGTCAGGGCCCTAACAAGGGAGCAGTTTTGGAAAAGGAGCCATTTGCCATGAGATGATGATAAGTCTGAGGTTAAGTATTTTGACTTTGACATGACAACCACGTATCCAAGGGTTAAACTGGGTGGGAATTTTTTGAACAAGAGTATTTATTAAAACTGGAAAGAAAATGTTTAGGAGAGATGAAAAAATCTGTAGGTAGAGAGGATTTCTTCTAGGAAAAGAGATGTTTCTAAGAGTGAGGAGGCAGAAAGCAAAACACAATTGATTGATAATGGATACAGAAAAGCAGGTGTAGGACTGGAGGAGGGAGGCTATGGGGGTCGGGTGGTTTGACAGCCCAGACACCCAGAAGGGAAGAGCTTTGCAAAGGAGAGGGGGACTGACAGTACCAAATGCCACGGAAAGGTCAAGGAGAATGAGGGCTAACTGAGCAAAATAATGTTTCTTTAGGAAGAATTTTTAAAAAGATAATTTCTCTCTTAGTTACCTTAAGTTGAAATAATTTCAAAGTGTTTTTCGAATTGTAGAGATAGGATCCAGGTCTCAGTAACACAGGAGAAAAACAAACTATAGTTGTTTGACTGATTTAATACTGAGAGTGCTATGTAAGGCATAAAAAATGCAAAAATACATTTTAAACTCATTACTCATGCTGGCTATAATTCATTTTGCAACTCTATAGGAAAATTCCTCTTCAGAAAGGCTATTGCATGAAGGGAATGTGCTTGTTTTTTCCTACTTGGCATTAAGGAAAAGTACAAATGCTGAAGTTCCCGTCATGGACCTGCTACGTCTCAAGTTCTTGTTTTTAAAATTTAGAAGTTACAGCTAGACTATGTTTACAGATACAGAGAAATGGTGCTTAGCTAAAATTGAATAGAATCACTTTAGATCTGAAATCGGCAATCTAGTCTGTGTAAAACCAAATGTTTTCAGGAACAACTACTTTTAATCTCTGATTTTTTAAAAAAAATGTATATTATTGGACAAGAGAAATACATACAAATAAGGACTTAGAAATCATTCCCAAGATAACCGAATTCTGTTACAACAAACTTTTAGAAAGTGAGATATCCCAAACATTTGGCTTCTTTGCTTCTCAGAAAGATAAATATCAGGGATAAGGAATCACATAGGCACAGTGGTTAATTCTAAACTCCAATAAACAGAGAGACTTTACATATGGGACAGTGCAATGAGATGCTCATATGTGAATATAGTGGTATATTAAAGGGGAGATATGAAATCCTATGTAGGACACACATTCAATTTGTGTATATTTCGAATGGACCATTCTAATTAATTGACCCTAAATGTCTGTGAAATGGATTATATCACTCCTTTGTTAATAGTTGTAGAAATGTATCAAGAGAGGACTCCAAAGTCTAATAATAATGGTAAACTGACAACAAAGCACCAGATTTGCATATAATAATTCTTGTGACACAGCTGTGCCCCATAATATGTTGACTGGTTATATTACTACAAGAACTGATTACTTAAGAACACAGAAAAATAGAGCACAGTGGTCATTGGAAAGAATGGATGGGTAGAAAAAACGTGATTAAGTTGCTTGACATGCTGCTAACCTTAAAAGGCTAGAACTGGGCACCCAGCATTCCTTCCTACTTTTGAATAACCCCCTATGAAATCACCACTCTTGAGTAGATCAAAATTCCTCTTGAACTTGTGTTTTAAGCATTCTTCTGTGGCAGAAAGTGCCACAAATACTTATCCTCTAGGTTAAGTGGGGTAGAATGGAAATGTTTGCTTGTCCCCTCCTCTTAACTCTTGCCACCCACTCCTCTGCCAAGTCTAAGGAGATGGTTTGCACTAGAAAACACCAAGCGAAGTAGGAAATAGAGTGATATCTTCAACAACATATGTGCTGAGCAGAGAGGAAGAATGCATTGATAGTAAAGCTAAAAAAAATGACTGTCAGTATAAATAAGGTTTTCACTACCCAAAAACGCACTGAAAATTAAGTCGTGCCAATTTTTCTTTTAAATTTAACTAACTGGATCCTTTTTATGAACATTTACTCTGTCCTTGCCATAATGAGGGGAAAAAATCTCTCTCCTTTCCTTTCCTTGTACTTGGGTAGCTTGCCTTTCCTATAATTAGCTAAATATGCAACACCTAAACAACAAGCTGGCCTGGCCTGGAGCCCCATTCCTCATGTATAATTTCATAGGTCATGAGGTTATTTATATTGCTGTTATTTTTACATTTCCTAAATGCCAGGTGGTAATGTAAATCCAGGAGTCCTGGAACACAATTCACGGCAAAGCAGCAGTTAGTCTCAGCAGAGTGTGCTTTAGTTTAGGTAAGTGGCTCCTCCTCGCTTCTCTCCCCCCACCAAAAAAAAAAAGAAGCAATGGTGGAGAGGATAATATTCCTGCCCTTCTGTTTGTATGAGGCCTGCAGGTGGGATGGTAAGCTAGTGACACCTTCCCTCCGAAGAAAACATAGGAAGCCACAGAGAAGTGGCAAAAGAAAAAGAAAAAGAATTTTTATCTCTTTATCTCATTACAAAATTTACCCAGCTAAGGTATTTGCTATCAAAAGGGTATGGTGCAGGACCAGTGACAAGAAAAGAAGCCATGGATCCTAAGGCCTCTTGCTGCATCAACATTTAAGTAAGAAGAGACTTGGCAGCCAGAGGTCAGGACAACCAAGGCAATGGGATGGGGCCGGGCCCTTGGAAGCTCGGGACAGTAGCCATTCACCAACTGATATGGAAGCATTTCCCTGTTTTAGCCATCAGTATGGTAGAGCCAGGGCACACCAGCTGAATAACAGCTACTCCTGTCCTCACTGGCTAGCTTCTAGGTAACAGCTCTGAGCCCTTAAATAATAAACCAAAAATACATATGCAGATTTTAAACTCTTGACAAGCTACATCGAAGATTTCTTTGATAACTTTCATAATTGTATTTTTTACTGATGGTGATTGGTTGATGTGACTTACGTTCTTTTGCCTCTAAATCCATGCTCATGTGGCTGAATTTCCTACGACCTGTCATAGTGACATATCACGGAGAAGATGTCAATCACCCCGGAAAGGATGAGTCACCGGGGCACTGTCAAGAACAGCTAAACCTACGTCTAAAGTGGATTCTCATTTAACCAAGCATCATAGGAAGAAATGATCAAATAAGCGGTCAGGTTCTGCGACGCTCCTTCTCAAATGCCCCACAAAGTATCACTTTTGAATTCATCACTTTTAAAGCATATATGTCTACATGTTTTGACCAGTTACTCTAAAACATAATTAAGTCACACCGTGCCCCTGTTTAAAGCCCTTTCCTCTCTCCTGTTATGTGCAAGATAAAGCCCAAACTGGTCTTCACCATGAGAAACACAAGTTCTCCTTCCTGGTACTTTGTCTCTTGCCACTTCATTCTCATCTCCCCTGAGCCTCCCACAGAAATCTTACCCTCTGAACCAATGTTTTTCAAAGGACATATTTGTGGGTTAAGAATTCAATTTAGTGGACCATGACAAGCATTTCAAAAGGAAATAGAATAAATTGCTTAAAAACTCCAGGTTTCACAAGGATTAAGGGTAAGTAGTGTTTGGTGAAACTTGTATATAGTTGTAATGTAAAATGTATTTCTTACTACTCAAGACACATTTGATTACCTGTATTTCTCTTCTATTAGCTTCTTATGGGTAGAGTCTACAATTAATTTTTAAATCTATACAACTCAGTACCTTCCTGGCACAAGACATACTCTTAATACATTTTTTGAATTAATGAATGAAGCATGCACATGTTATTTAGTGGTTTTTGCAAACCTCTTTGAAAACTTGAGGCAAACAGCCAACAATCATACAAAATATTATTGCTAGTTTAATATCTTGCCTGGAGTTAAACTCTGATTTTTTAAGTCCTGAAAAGATCTACATGTCTTGGGGCTATGTCATAGAATTTTTTTTTTTATAATCTGAAAAATGGAGCTTTTTTTTCCCCCTAAAAATCATTACACAGTGTTCCTAAGATGTACTAAATCTTCACAGAAATGGAAATGCTTTCTAATTAGCAGCTGGACCACATCAGTAGGTTTTCTAATGATCATCAGATTAAAAAGACATTTTTATGATTTCACATCACCATATATAAAGCACAATGCCTCTTTTCTGTGTCACTATCCCAAGCCTCTGTAAATTAGAGATGATTTCAAGCCGGGATAAGTGAATGGAGGAGACCCCTTGCTAAGCTGTAACTACATCAGTGAAATTAATGTTAACAATTATAGTTTTACTGTCTTGTATGACATGTAAGTGATTCAACCAAATATTTGGTTGTGCTCAGGTTTATGTGATGGAACTAGGTTACGGTGAGAAGGCACTAGCGGAGCATGTTGTGATGGGAGCTCAAGCTAATGTCTCTGCAATGGAGCAACTACATACTCTATTTTTCTCAGAGCCTGACATAGTTATTCTTAAAGCAATTTACCTATTAAAAATCCCAGAGAGGCTTTTTCCTAACAATACATAAAGGTAGTTAAATATCAAGGAACATAAAAGAATCAATACAACTCACATGAAAATAAACAAAATATTAGTCTGCCTTTTAGAGTCTGCTGCTGAGCATTGCTTGTTTACTTAAGAAAGGATGTGTGACCTGGTAGAATTATGCTTCTTTAAATTAGTTATTTTGTTCCCCTATAGGTCTCCTCCATCCTACTGTTAAAACCAGCGTGGGCCCCATCCCATTGGTGATGTCACCTGGGAATGGGAATTAATCAAATATAATTCCACTATATGGATGTGACTTTAGGAAAGTAACTAAATCAAGGAGAGCTTTGGTTTGCTTTTTGGTAACATGGAAATACCTGCTTAGAGATAGTTTCCACCCATTCTTTTGTGCAAGCCTTCCCACTCTTACCTACTTCTTCCTGAATCATCTATAATGTGTATTTTCCTGGGAAATATCCTTATGTACCAATTGTGGCATTCTTCTTTTCTTTTAAGTGGAGGTTCTTTTGGCAAGATTATATTTGATTATGAGCTAGAGTTTTGGGTATGAAGACAGTCTTTTGTAGGGTTTATAGGGTTTTGCGTAATCCAAAAATTCTCAGGTATTCTGGTAACATTCGGGTTCCAATGGAAATTAGCATTAAGTCTAGGATCTAGCAGATGTTTACCATTGTTTGGGATCGCCATATTTTAGTACCTAGTCATTTGCGTGGAGGAAAAAAATGAAGGGTATTGTAATTTATTGTTATTATTATAATTAATAGGTATTATTAAATTGCAACTGTCTAATAATTGCAAAAGTACAGGATCTAAATATGAAAAGTAGAGATTTTAAGGAGAAACCAGGCTAAAGCAGAAAATGCCTGAGAAGCTTTGTATGCAGTGAATGCTTGAGGAGCATTTTTGACTCATTGAATGAAGAATTGGATAAAATGATGTTGAATATGGTCAGCTCTTGGGTAGTATGAAATTTTCTTGGCTAATTTGGGGATTAATCATAAAAATGATTCAAGTCAGGCATAAAGGACCTAAATGCTAGTAGATAATTAAGAAATAGGTTTTTCTCTTTCAATACTCTTAAGTAGAGAGAGAACATGGCACAAATCCAGACCATCTTTAGGAAACGATTCCTCCATGGTGTCACTTCTGAGCATTTCTTCACAAAAGGAAGAAAACCGCAGGATATTGTATAATGTCGCAATAATGAGATGCAGATAGTCAGGAAGGTCTTTATTAACTTGCTTAAGGAGAGAGGCTGAGTGGTTTAGAGGATAAAGCACTGGATTTCTCTTTCAAGACCCCAGTGGGAGTTTAATTTGCAATCCAGTGTAGAGGCATACAATACACAATAGCTGCTTACTTTAATGGGTTGATAGTATGGAAAATATTTACTGGTTATGAAAGATAATCCACTTCCGAGAGGACTGCTTTTTTATTTCAGAATACCAGCTACAATAGATTCTTCTCCAGCTGACGGCACATTATAGAACATCACAGTGATAACGGTTTCTTTGCCACATTTGGCTCATCTCAAAAATGATGAACTATTTATGCAAGATACATATCTCTGGTATGACTGACATGCTAGGGCTATAGATTTACAGGCAATATTTCCCAAGATAATTCATACTATTCAAAGGATAACTTTTTGGTCAGGTTGATCTGAATATTTAATTGTCACAACTCCCCGTTTGATTTTTCTCCCAGGTTTCAAAGAATAACAAAGCAGTATGGCCTAGTGGAAATACTATAGTAATGAGACCTATGAGTTTAATATTCTCCCAACAAATAGTTATTGGTGAGCTAATAGTAGAAGACTCATGCTAACTCTTAAGTCTTGGTTTTAACTTTGACATTGTCTATGTTGCTGTTTCTATATTCAAATAATCTATAAATAATATAGTTTCTGCCTTTTTCAGGAACTTCCTGTAGAGACAGATGAAGGTGTTTTTTTATTTTTATTTTTAGTGTGTGTCTTTTCCTTGTACCAATCATGGTGGCTGTTGAAAATCATTGCTAATCATCCATATAATTCTTAAAGTGGTTCCTGGTGAATGGCAAGCAGCCACTACATGTTTAATTTCTGGCTGGTCCTGAACAGGCATCTGAGACCCCACTGATGAAGACCATTTTAGTCTGAAGCCCACAATTTCTAGGAGTCAAATGTTACCTAAAGGAAAGATCCTTGCTAAGCACTTTGTAAGTGAATACAACTTTAGCGTGAGTTTATCGGTAATGAGAAATTGAGTTCCCAAGCAAAACCTTTTAGAAGTTGAGACAAAGAGAGAGAGAATGGGGAAAAGTAGAACAAGGATCATTACCCTGGTCCTGTCATGTGTGCTATAGGCTCCTGAAACTTTGTGGGACAGTTCAGTAGAAAAGATTTTGTAGGGAAAGGTGAGGAAAATAGGAGGAGTTGGCAGGAGCTTACTAAAAAGAATATTCTTTCAGGTTAACAACTGTGCAGGGATGTCTCTCAGAAACATACAATACACTAGGGAAAGTAAAGTTTTATCAGCCCTCTTCCTACATCTTTTCCCTGTAATAAGTTTGTGTTCAGCCTCAGAAGGGAATTATGTTCTCAGGCAGGGACTTTGTATCACAATTTTAATTTTAATTAATTATGGAGACTAAGAATGGCATAATAGAAAGGCTCCACAGTTTGGGGGAAAGGAGACTTGTGTTTTATTCTTGACTCTGAGACTGATTAGTTTTTGTATTATGAGAAAATCACTTAATCTGTCAAAGTCTCAGATTGCTCATTAGTAAATGGGGATGCTAACACCTGCTTCGCCTGCCTCACAGAGAGACAAGCATTCAGAGGGAAGAGTCCTGGGCCAACAGTAAAAAGCCACTTACAAATATTAGCTATTAGTATTATTAACAGAACACCATTAACACATATTATGTGGTATTTCTGAGTATTTCCAGGCACATGAGGTCACATGCATATACCTGGACAGGCTACTATTGCTTTTCTTCATTTTCCTCCTCTGGTTCTTTGCACTCCTAATAGGAGAGATCCTAAGAGTTATTGCTGAATTCACACGAGACAGAAGAGAAATAGTGGAAATAATACGGGGCCTTGTCATGAAGCTGAGAAAGGAGCTTCCAGGTAGAAAGCTCGCCCTGATCTGATTCCATGCAAGGCAAACAGCATCTCTTGTTATTCCTCAAAAATCAAGACTGTTTTCTAAACAGACCATGTGCCTTGTATGTGTCTTATCATATCTTCATTCTTCTAAATGGAAAGTCAATTCCCCTCTACCTTCCACACCTGGAGAACTTCATTCCTCCAACATTCCATTCTATCCTTTTCCCTTGCTCATGCTCCAACTCTTCATGAGGCTCTCCTAGATTCCCAAGGCAGTTACTCGCTTCTCTCCTTGAATTCTAAAAATACCAGGTGTCCAAATCTATTGCAGTAGTCCCTAACCTTTCTCAGGTCACGGACTTTTTGGAGAATCTGATGAAATCTAGGAAGACTCTCCCCAGAACAACATACATGCATACCATTGGAGTCCCTGGACCACTTGAAGTTCATCGATGGGTCCATGAGTGGTTTATGGCCCTGAGGTTAAAATTCTCTTCCCTACTATCACTTCAGTCACTGAAACTGGGTGTACTTATTTGCCTCCTCTACTATGATACAAGGCAGAAGACAGGGGTGATATCATATTTATTTATTTATTTTTGTATTCCTTGTAGCAAGCACTATGTTTACTAAATAAATGTTTTTGTTTTTTTTTTTAGTTGACAATAAGAAAAGTATCGCTACAAATTAACTTAAGTGCAGTTTATAGGTCTCTGGTTGAAGAATTTCCCTATGTGAATTCTTAGGCATTTATAGAGAGAAGGTGCTATAAATTGTGAGAAAATGTCACAATCATAAATAGGCTTTTTTAATTTCTTTCCAATTAATATAGAGGACAAAGAGCCTGTGCTCTTAACATAGGTTAGTTGTTACTGATCAATTTATAAAATTTAAAGCTTATTTCTAAGGGTAGATTAACTTAGTATCATTCCAGTTGGACATTTGGAGAATTAGAAACACTCTAATGTTCAGATGCAAGTCTCAGGCATAGATAGTCTCTGTTACTGCAGAGGAGCCAAGCATTTAGTGAAAAAATAGTTTAATCACAGCTAGATATATTCTCCCCATGACCAAGTTCAGGTTCACTGGCAGGGTGAGGGAGGAAAGTTTCGCATTGCTACTCCTTGCCTGATATTCACTTAGTGATAAATGGAGATCTGCCTTCTCTAGGGATGTTCATCTAGACTCTCCAAAGGACTTATTCATTTGGAAAATGAGGAAAACTTATCACTGTTTCAAGAAGGTTCCAAAATGCGGAGGAATGCCTCACTTTTATAGCAGGTAGACTTTTATGTTAGACAAGAATGCAGACAGCACCAGATCAGTGAGAAGAGTCACACATGAGTACGCTATGTGCTTGTTCTCTTCACGCCCATAATAATTTTCATGAACTCTCATGCCATCACCCACCACAGATAAATCACCACAAAGAGAAGGCATCTGGGGGAGTGAAAAAGATTAACTGCTTTGGATGAGATAAAGTACTAAAAGAGCCGGAGTATAGGCAAGAAGCCTGTGAGTTATTAAGCATTGCCTCCCATTATGGGATGTCAAGCTTTGCATAAAGCCAACCAATTTCTTATGTGGCAATCTCGTTAGAATTCACCAGAAGGTAATAGTCAGACATAGAGGTGATATAGGATTGGCCATGGAGAGAGCTGATTCACCTATTCTCTCTACTTTGGTATATCTTTGAAACTCTCCATACATCAAACTTTAAAGAGTGTGTTTTTAAATAAATGACCCTGCAGAATAAAAATATAATATTGTAAAAGTCATTTATTTAATACTCTAATTTCAAAACTCAAAATATTCTTATTCAGAATGTTTATGTTATAAAATAAAATATTTGAAATTTACAGTAATTTACATTTGGCTCAAGTGATTCTTATAAGGATAAAAGCGCCACAAGGACTAGATTTATCGAAACTCTTTACATGTCACACTGTCGTTTCTATGTACATTTTCCATCAAACAAGTATTTAAATAACCAAAGAAATATTAAAAAGTAAATTTGTTGTTGGCATCATTTTTAAGCACCTATTTGTATCTTATAAACTGAGGAGGCACAGTATCTGAAAATAATGAAACAATGTTTTTAAAAAATATTCTGAAAATCAGTCCTTTTGTTAATTCAGCCTGGCTCTCCCCTCTTTCTTCATCCTGATTTCTGAGGATGTATTGCCTTTTTGTTACTACTCTATCATTCTGATCATTTTCAGTGAGTAGAGAATAACATTCTCATTTTTTTCATGTTATGATGGATAAACTCAGCCAGACGCTGAGATGCCATTTAGAGCAATGGGGCACCCTAGTGGTGTGAACAAGCCAATGAATCTTCTGTTCATTTGAATTAGGTTTCATATTTTTTTTTGAAACTAAGCAACTAGAAATAATTAGCATAATAATATTAGTCATATTATAGCATTAGATGAAAAACATTTTGTGAATTAATGGGATAATTATATCTAGAAAGGCAAAGACAATGAAACACTTAGTCATTCTTAATTTTAGGGGCCACATGGCACACATACTGTATTCCAAAATTGTATATATCTATACTCATAAGCTGTAAAGTACATTGGGCATTTTTGAGTTTATGGAACAGTTTTGCCATCCAAATGGTGTGATTCTTATTTCTTGTATCTCAGGTGAGTAAATGTGAAAATTTTTAACCCCTTTTCCCTGGATCATCTCAAAGTATATCTTTTTTTTTTCTTTCTTTTTTTCCCTGGTCTTAGGCAGCATCATGGTGTTCTTTAGAGAAAAATCTTTGGACACAGAGTTACTGCGTTCAAGTCGTGACGCTGTCTCTGATGGAGCTGTCTCTGAAAGGCAGGGTGACCTTGAGCCCATTGGTTAATTTTTCTGTCTTAGTCGTCCCATCTTTAAAAGGGGGTTAATAGTAGCAAATACCTCACAGACTTGTGAAAATTAAACAGGTTATTAAAACAATGCCTGGAAGATAGTAAGCACTATACAATTCATTGCTGCTATTACTTCTCTCAGACTGCAGTCACATTTGTCAACGGCACAATACAACTTCACCTGTCTGCGCGTTCTAGACTCTTGGAGATTGTGCAACTTTGTATGCCTCAAATTGCACATCCATGAGCCTACAGAAAATAAAATGTTTTGAGGAAAGTAGTATTTGTGAAATCCTGCACATAAGTTATAGAAGAGTGATGGAGCAGAAGTACCCACAAAAGAGCTTCACTTCCTATAAGCAGCTCACTGCACGTTACATTTTAAACGAGAAACACTTACAGCAAAGAATTAATGGGCAGTTTAATCTGTCCAAGGTCACTGCTCCAAAGGGGCAAAGGGACTATTTTGAACCCTTCTGCAGAATTTGCAGAATAATTACCCCACATCACAACTGTACATGAAATGAACTGTAATCAGTTCAGGTGCCTTAAGGATGAATTAGCCACCAACTTGATTATTTGGTAGGAAACTTATTTCAGGTGAAAATGAAAATGTTCCTAGGTGTAAAGAGGCTAAAGCAGAAGATTTAAAACTTTAAAGGGAAGAAATCCTAAGACTACAGTAAATTATTAATAACAATTCATTTCATTCAGAAGAAAATGAACTGCTGACCTTAGGAGCAAACTGTGTAAATCTGTAAAAATCACGTAGGCAGCTCCAGCTAAGTATTTTTTCTTCCATATCTTATCTTTTACCCCTTTCACATTCTAAAAGAATAACCTGTACTATTCCATGAGGACGTGTCATGCAAACATAAACTTATTTCCCATATCACAGTCCATCTAGAATTATACAGGTCTCAAGCTTATAGTTGGAAACTTTGAAATCTGGTCTGCGGGGATGACCTTGTCTCATATTGCTAAGTTTTCTGTTATTCCATCTCCTGTGCTAGTGTTAGAAGCTGCCAATTTATGTATTTAGGAGAAGTTAGAACCAGCGCAAATCCACCTCTTCAAATTAAAAAGTGTTTTATAAAAGCCCACAATAGGAAAATAGATGCTTCATAATTTTAGTGTTGGACGAACAATATTGTACTTGAGATTTTGATATGTATTACCCAATATTGGTTAATTCCACCGTAGGGAAATATAATTAGCCTATTCAAACACCACGCCTGGAGGCCTCACTATAATTCTTAGTATCCTCTGAGTCCTAGATTTTGGGATTTCCAAATGATGAGGTATTTATGGAAATTCATTAACTTCACTTCCTTGAATAGAGCCAAGAAGAATTCACCCAATTCTGATCTTTAGTAAAATGAGGTTTATGAGATTTTAATAAACTTTTAGGTCTAAAGGCACATATTAATTTGTTCATTTATTGCTCTTCTCTTAGACTGCATTGGTTCCTTGTAATGAAACGTATGACTTGTGAAATTCGAACATTCTGCTACTTACAAGTACAATTTCATTTATTAATGGCCTATAATTAAGAAGAAATTGTTAGCTAAACAAACAATTAGCTTATTTCTCTGAAGAATAAGTAGAGGGTAGGTTATTCATTCATTTACTAAGTATTCTTAGCTTTGACCTACTTTTCATTTATTGAGATTGCTTTCTGGATTTTCTACAGTTTCTTTTTTTTCTTTTTACCTAAAGCAATTTTCCTAAGCAAACAATAAATGTTAACATACATATTTAGTTTCTTTTTTCTTTTGAAGAGGAGCAGGTTAATGCATGCACAAACTGTTACGCTATACGACAAGGTTTTATTTCCAATCCTACCACTTGACTCCAAGGAAGATATTTAACCTCTTCACCTTGACGCTTCCCATCTGTAAAGTGAGGATGTCAATGGTTGCCATTTACCTCAGTGAGGGGGATTAATGGCATCAGGGCTGATGTGACCTTCTACAACTCTCTTTAAAGAGAAGATGCTGTAAATCAATGTAGTTCTTTCCCAAAATACGAAACATTAGGAGAAAGACCCTGATTTTGTATAAAAGCCTCAAAATGTTTCATGGAAGATAAAAGCATTCTTTCTAATTATTAAGGGAACTGTTGGGAAAACCATGTTAGCACAAAGGCAACCGTGCCTGAATCAAGTGGTATGTGGTTAGCTACTTGCAAGGGATTAGTAAGAAACTGTTAGCAACATTTTTTTTTCTAGATGTATTCTGTTTTTACAGGGACACAAAGTAAATACCTCTTATATAGGCAACAGCCTCTAGCACTTGAGTAGTCTGTCAACTACAAACTATGCCCTAGGCTAAGTTGCTCCATGAGAAGACGCAGATATAACAGAATTGAGTTAAAATGTTCCTTGGGTGATATCTATTCAATGAACTGTAAAAAATAATCCGTTCAAAACAACACCAGGGTGAGTTGTATTAAGTGAAAGGTAGTAACTGAATAGGTATTCCTCCCAGACACCAGGAAGGGAAGGGAGATGGACAGCAAGACAGAAGAACACTCCGGGGTTAAAGGTAATTGTAAATTGAGTGGGAACCAGCCATATAATATTTAAAAAATACTCTTTCTATGTTAAGTATTAATAGGGGGAAAAGTCAGTAGCTAAAATTGAATCTTGCTATGTCTAATATTTATCAAATCATTATTTATTAAATCCAATTTTAGTGCTATGTATTTTTATATCATGAGCTTTTCATATCTTATTCTGCAAAATGGAAATAATTCTTACCTATTTGGCTACATTGGTGGCATGAGATTTTTTTTTTTAAGTTGATATCTGCTCTGAATAACTGCCACAATTGCCTGAGACCTTATTTAATATTGCTTAAAGACATGTATGTTAATGTGTGATGTGTGTATACATGTATGCAAAAAGGAGACACATTTATACTTTGCTTACCTTCAGGTTCCCTAATTTTTCTTCCGGCTGCAGACTTCCGAAGCACGCTCCTTCCAGAGTTAAAAAGGCTAGTTAACTCATCAAGAGGGCTAGTGAGAGGTCTTGAGTTTGGAGGGCTGTAGGGAGCTGGAGAGGAGGAATTGGAATTGGACTTCCTATGATCAACTCTAGCTGCCTTCACAGGGGAATAAGGAAGCTTGGAGAAAGAGCTGCTTGGACCACCCACTGGAGCAGAATTTGGCTTTTGATGTACTTTGGACAAATCTGAATTTGCCATTCCTTTTCCTGTATTAGCCAAAAATGTCTCTGGTGGGAATGCAAAATGTGTGGATGGACGGTAAGAAGCAGGAGGCGGCACGGGAGGAGGCACAGGAGGAGGCACAGGAGGAGGTGGAGTGGCAGGTGGAGACATTTTGTTTGACCCATTAACTACAGTTAAACCAGGGGACGCGGGTCTGTCACTGTTCCCTTTTTGGTTTTTGGAATACTGTGGCGACAAAGGGCTTGAACCTTCTGACGGAACAGGGTATTTTAGGTTGGTTTCCAGGACAGGCAGCTTCTTCACTTCCAGGGGAGTTAAAGGTGATTCATCAGAAGCAGGAGAACATGTCACAGGGGTTGGAGGAAACACCAGAAGTGGAGGTCGATGGGGGAGCAGATTGGGGAAAGGCGGTGGAATGTCACAAGTGTCTTTAAAGGTCCCAGAAGCTTGGCAGCCGAGATCACCATCCTCAAAGGTGATAGCTTTTCGACTCTCAAAAAACAGAGGGGACGATGCAGACATGAAGGAGACCATTCCCAGGTTGCTGCTGCTCTCCTCCGGCAAAAAGTACTTCATCTCTTCATACACAGACTCTCCTTGGTCCGGGCTGTCGACCTCTGGGCAAGCAGCCTGCATGGCATTCCCTACCATTTCAATGTACACTGGCTCCGTTTCGTCATCTTCCTCCTGTGGCATGGTCAAACGCAGCACGTACTGGTGAGGCCCACTGGCGGAGGAGGCCCTCGGCACAGCCAGCAGGTCCCGGTGGGGGTCTGCCTTACAGGTGGCATTTGGGGGCCTCACTTCTCCAGGCTTGGGGGCTGCTATCTCTTCATGTGAGCCGCTGAGCTTTGTGTTGGGGCTTCTTTTTGGCTTTCGAGGAGGAATCTTTTTCATTGTGCTGTAGTCATCACTGTGTGGCCTGGGCCGGCTCAATCCTGAAGGCGGGGAAAAAGAGGTGATAAGGGAGTGTTCATAAGATTCCACAATTGTTAAAAGACAAGCCTTACTTCTACAGGTCCACTGCACTCTGAACTTCAGAGGTCCCCGGCCTGCATTTCTGTTCACCCTCTAGGATCCCCAGTGAAATCTAACCTTGAGAGAACTACTAGAGAGAAAAATGATTTTTTATTTTGGAGCTAGAAGACAACTTCAACCCACTGTGGAAGGCATCTAGGAGGAAGGAAAATCCTCCCAAGAATATCGGCCTTCCAAAAAGCTAAAGGATCTGGCGATTCAGCACACAGGACACTGAGAAATCATCCAGTAGAAGAGAGTTATATTTGTGTTCTTAGTACTTAACGAAGGTATAAAAGAAATATGGATTGCCTGATCTTCATAATTTCAGAGATGAGAAAATAGAAACCCGGGGAGAAAACAAACAAGTGACCTAGTGGGTGGCATATCAGTGCTTCTTCTGGGACATGAGTAAACTTGATTATTTAAATGGTATAAAATGATCAAAACAAAACAACAAAAACACCTACATAGATGGAGAGGATCAAGAAAAAAAAGTTTGTTAAAATAATGCTAAGCCTGGGTTTTATAGCAATATATTTAATAATTCATGTATAATCAATTTAATATTCATTGTATATCAATTGATATAATCAATTATGTAATCAGTCAATATAAATTTATATGCTTTTAATCAATATATTTGAATCCTTAACAGAAACACATACTGAGTGGGGAAATAAGGAATATAAAATTTCCCTAAAAACTCTGTAAGTGGAAACTTAAGTTGATAAAAGGGGGCATATTTAGACATAAATAAGCGTATATTATGGGTAAAAGCTAATTGTAAAAGAGGGAGAAAAACTACTTAAATATATGAATCTAAAACATTTATTAAAGGTTAACTAAAAAAAGAATTCCAAGAGACTCCTTTTCAAAGTCTTTTATCCTAAAGTATTTTATTATAAACTGCAATAGCCTTCTTAGTAAATAAACATAATTTCACTAGAAATGGAGAAGTTAATTTTAGAAAAATCACGTAACATTTTACTGAAATATCAAAACTTCTGAAAAACCTTCAACTATTTACTGCTTTGCGATTTTAGTCATCTGTAGGAATTATTGATATTAAAGCATCTCATTTCACTGATTTCCTGAGTTATTTAACTAAGGCAGCCACATTTTATTCTCTCACTTAGCACAGTTTGATTACGGCTTCAGTCACTGGCCCCAGTTCTGGGGAGACAATGAAGTAAAATGGTTAAAATGAAAGGCTTGGGAGTCAAATAGAGCTGGGTTCAGATCCCAGCACCATTATCTGTTCATCTCGTCTTTCACTTAGTTACAAATACTATCAGTATTAACTGAAATAATTTGTATTAATTACACACATTGAATAAAAGAGAAAACATCTCCCACCTTCCTCCACTCTAGTGGGAGGTGTTGGATAATAAAACAGTAAATGTAACAAATTAGTAAATTCTATAGTATATTAAAAAGTCATGCCTGTTATGAAAATGGGATGCAACAAATCAGGAGAAAGGTTTAGAGAACTGGGTGTACGTGTTTGTGCTGGGAGTGGTGGTGGTGCAGAACTGCAATTTTAAATGATATTTGGGGCAAATGTCTCTAAGCCTCAGTGTAGTCTTGCATAAAACAATGATATTAGGAACTATCTCATAGGACTAAAATACATGGATGTCGTATGTAAAGTGCTTAGCTCAGTTCTGGCACATCGTAACCATGAAATAAATGGCAAACATCTAAATATGAATGGAAAAGAACAAAGTTAATTTTCTAACTCAATGGTCAATTTTGTAAGCCAATATTAGATAGGGTTAACAAAAGCAGCTAACTTTTAAAAAGAACAAAAAAGACCAAAAAAGCACAATTCTGTATTTTAAAAGAATTATTTAAAAGGCTTTCAGTATGCTAAAACATAGCAGCTCATAAGCTTCTCCTAGAAAGTTCATGAACCAAACAAAATTTTAACATTATTATTATAGAATTGTTCAGAGGATTTGAAGAATTTAAAAGATTGGTGTCCAATTGTATTTCCCCCCAAAAGGCCTCAACAATATTTTCAGTTCCATGTGCTTTTCCAGAACCTGCTTGTTTCTCTTGAAGAGGCACAATCTATGTCTCCTTCCCTAGAACCTGTGTGGGCCTTCGTGACTGTTCCGCTGAATAAAACGTGACAATAGTGGTGCCGCATGCCTTCTGAGGCTAGGCCATAACAGGCAACACGGCTTCTGCCTGGCTTTCACTCCCTGGGACACACGTCTCTGTGGCCCTGAGCTTCAGGTAACAAGGCTCTATATCCTGACATAGCCATGCTATAGAGAACATGCAGAAAGCCATCTAGAGATGAGACAGTTGCCAGAGGCCTCCATCTGCTCCAGCCTTTAGCCGTCTGAGTTTCCCCAGCCCAGACACCAGAAATGTAATGAACTGAGTCTTCAGATGATTCCAGCCCCAGCCACTGTCTACAAGTCTGTGAGAGACCTTGAGTGAGAACTGCTTGGCTGAGCTCAGTCAACTGCCAGAACCGTGTGAGATAATAATAAAATCACTGCTGTTATTTTAAACTGCTCTAATGGATTGAATTGTGTTCTCTGAAAATGTATGTACAAGTCCTAACCCCCAGTCCCATGAATGTCATCCTATTTGGAAACAGGCTTTCTGAAGATGTTATTAATTAAGGTGAGGCCTTAATCTGATATGACTGGTGTCCTTTTAAAGAGAGGACATTTGGACACAGATTGACAGACAGATTGACATGACTATGTGATGGAGGCAGAGACTAGGTGATGGCACAAGCCAAAGAATGCCAAGGATTGTTGGCAAGCCACTGCCAGAACCCTACAGACTTCAGAGGAAGCTTGGTTCTGCTTCCACATTGATTTTGGATTCTAGCCTCTGGAGCTGTGAGACAACAAATTTCTAATGTTTTAAGCTGCCCAGCTTGTGGTACTTTGTTACAGCAGCTCTAGGAAACTAAGACAGCTACTAAATTTTGGAGTGGTTTATCACACAGTAATAGACCACGGATACAGATTTTGGTACCTGGCAGTGGAGTGCTGCTATAATAAACTTTAAATATGTGCCAGTGGCTTTGGGAAGCTGGAAGAGCTTTGGAGACACTTAACAGAAGTCTGCTGGTCCTCAAGAATGCTAGTGCTGAGGGTTGAAAGGAAAGTGAGGAAGATGTTGGATGCTGAAGGAAATATGGCCCTTTTTTATGTCATGGTAGAAAGTTTAGAAATACCATCACCTGTCATAATGTGGAAAATAGAAAATACCCTTAATGAACGGGATGATCTAGGTAAGGAGATTTTCAGGGAGAGTGCTAAAATGCCCTCCTAGATTCTTCTAGCGCTCATTGAAAAAAATGAGAGTAAATAAATAAGCTAGAAAAAGAACTATTAAACATAAAGGATCCAGGACTTACTAGATTTGAAAATGAAAAGGTTTCTTATCACCAGGCTCTCTAGATAGCAAATGATCCTGCAGTTAAGAAGTGACTTCAAGGCAGACACGCAATCTGGGGCATATTCAGGAAAACATGATCTACAGATGAAGTGAAGAACATGTTTCTAAAACCCTTTATTAAGACCCCAGAAAGATTTAAGAGGTGCTTCATAGACACTTTCAAACAAACAAAACAATATGGCTTCTCAGAATGTCAAGGGCATTGCCCTTGAAATCTCACAGAGAAA
Organism: Cabassous unicinctus; assembly: GCA_029593785.1. Lineage (NCBI taxonomy): Eukaryota > Metazoa > Chordata > Mammalia > Cingulata > Chlamyphoridae > Cabassous > Cabassous unicinctus. The sequence continues at coordinate 15,503 of JAQZBX010004981.1, read as the reverse complement.
CCAAGGAAGAGAAGGGATATCTCAAAGAGATCTCTGGGTATGGCTTTTGACAAGTGAAATGAATTATAAATAGAGTCACAAGAAATTCACAAAGCTTTTAAAGAAACTGCAGCATCTTGGACTGAAAGGGACAGAGACAGTACAAAATGAAGAGGCTTTGGTTCCTTGAAATTTCATGAACAGGAAGCAGAATGAGAAAACTACCAGTTGCTATAAAAGTCACCTTTTGTGGATTAGGAAGTATAATTAAAAGGAGAAACCAAGATTCCAGAGCATGAGCTAAGAGCCATGGAATATCAGTTCCAGGCACTAGGTCTAAGACCTAATCAGGGAACCTTTAATATGTGTCCAGTAATTTTTCAGAACTGTTATGTACCAGTGACTGCTGTGTGCCACCTGACCTACCACTTGTTGCACACAAGCATGTGTAACAGTTTTCCTCCATTGTATGTTGTTTGTATATGGAATAGGGAACTTGTCTTATCTGACAAGTCTTCAGAAAGAGAGGATCATATTTGAAGAGTTGTATATCTAAGGAACCTTGCCTGAAGAACTTGTCGATCTGTACTTGATTTAGAAGATCCAATCCTGGATCTATAGCTGGAACCTGATGTGATAATGGGATGTGGCTTTGAGCGGTTTGTTTGTTTGGGTGTGTGTGAATGTACTTGGTAGGTGGGAAGGATGTGAATTGTTTTGTCCAGAGAGTAAATTATAGCAGACTGTATTTTCCAAAATTGGCCACAGTAGTATTTCATCCCACCAAGAGGTAGAATCTATTTCTTCTTTCCTGAAGATTCTACCTGATTGGACTTTCATGACTGCCTCGGTGGGTAGACTTGGTGGAAGCAATGCTGTGTGACTTCCAAGGCTAGGTCATAAAAGGTGAAGCAGCATCTACCTGGCTTTCTCTCTCCTGGAGCATGTACTTTTGAAGCTTTGGTCCCCTAAGGCTAACCTGAAGCCGCCATTCTGTACAAACCATGTGGAGAGACCACATAGAAACACATCTATGTGCTCTCTCTGTGGTCTCAGATGTCTGAGCCACCAGGCACATGAACGACCAGATTTCAGATGACTCCAGCCTCAGCCATTTACCTGCAGCTTCAGGAGAGACTCTGAGTGAGAACCATCCAGCTGAGCCCAGTTCATCCCCAGAACCTGAGAGATAATAATAAAACAATTTTTTAATTGAAACCACTAAATTGGGGGTGGTTGGTTAAGCATCAATTGAAAACTGATACAATAGCACCTTAAGGTTTGTTTCAAATGCAAAAAGAAAAAAGCTCTTTTATTGTATTAAAACACAACAAATAAAAGTGGTATGGCTTGTTTAAGCAGTCAAGAGGACCTGTCTCTAGAGTCTGACTGCCTGGGTCCACAGCTTGGCTTTGAGATCTTGTACAAGCTACATGACATTATAGATAATGACTCTATATCCTTATCTAGATCAGAATTTTAAGGACAGTACTACTTTAAAGGATGTTCTAAAGATGGAAGATGCTTAGCATAATGCCAAGCACATAATAACCTTTCAGTAAGTGTCAGCTGCTATGATTATCATTATTATAAGGACACAATTGGAAATGAATCATGGCTGATAAAGCAGGGTTACTCAAAGGGTGGCCTGGAGTTCAGCATTATCAGATCATCTGTATTGCTTTATTAACAATGCAGATAGCACAGTTTCCTGTCATACGCCCTAATTACTAAATTAGAATCTCTGGAAGTGGGGATCGAAAATCTTCATTCTTCATCAATGAAATTTAGAAAACCACAATTAGATAATTAAAGTCTAATTCAATTTGGTTCTATCTGTGTACATGTGCACTAAAAGTTCATTTACCAATAAAGGTTTAAGTTTAAGAGTTATTAAAATGAATTTACATTAAAAGTTATCAACTTTTTTTTTTTGTCTTAAGATTTATGGAGGAAAAAGTTCCAACTGCTTGATAACATCAATTAAATGGAGTCAGGAAGACAGTTCATGATCAAGGCACATCTTTAGGTCAAGTTCTAAGTGGTTAAAACGACCCTTAAATTCTCAAACCTTATCATCACTTCATAATCTTGACTTATCGTGTGTCATTTTTAAGTTCTGTTAGTAGCTGCAAATTATCTTGCACATGAATGATACTTTCCTTTTGACTTTTTTGCTAAGTCATGGCAGGTGACTCTTAAGCCCATCCTTTGTGATACATCTGCACTAGCATATCAGTTATTTGGCCCACATTCTCACTGAAAACAAGACACTCACATATTTAATCTAAGAGGGAAAAAAGAGGAATTAGAAGCTTTTTCATTAAGAAGATCTGAGTGCAAGTATTCTCCATATTTCAGTTCTTCAGGTGTGATTTTGTTTGGTTTCAGAGCAAATTCAGTACCTATAACACAGGCCCTAGCACATACAGATGCTAAAATAAATGCTGCCCATACCTGGCCGGCTGGCCAGCTGTACGAATGAGTGAATGTAGCATGGATTTAAAATGCAGCTACAATTTGGACAAGAATGACTTCTATGGAAATGCAATATATTGGAACACCCTTTATAACCTTTTCCTTTTTTAGTGGGAGAACCCATTCAGGTAATATTACCTTCCCTCCCTCGCATCTTTACCTATCATTCATCATGTTGCAGAAATGTCCTTTCTGACCCTTCCCCAGTGTCTATAGATGGTTAGTCATTTTTTCCCTCTGTGTTCTCCAGCATCCCAGTCATATTGCTATTCTTATGCTTATCTCATATTTTGTTTACACATTTACCTCTCCCACTGGTTTCCGAGGTCGTCATGGAGGAACCAGGCTCCTGGAATACCACTTAATTAATATTTGTTGAATGAACAAATGCGTCACAGTTTGTGAAACTGTGCAATCATGTTCTCCTGTTCTTTCCAGGAACATATTTCTCAGAACAGGGTTCACAGAAGATTTAATTTCCATCAGATTTTCAGAAGAAAATGTTACAAAGGGGCTTCTGCTTAAGAAATGTTGACCAAACCAAATCTGACAAATCTCAAGGGCACATTTTGAGCCCTATCAGATTGTGCTCATTTCAATTGATTGATAAGAAGCTAATTCGTTTTAATGAAAACAGCAAAAAGAAACGCATGTCTATAACATTTATTTGTTCAATAAGTGTTTTCTGAGTGCCTACTAGATGCCAAACACTGTTCTAGAGTAAAGATATAAACAAGATAGAAAAAAACAAAAAACAAAACAAAAACAGAATGCCATTTCCAAATTGTCACAGAACTGAACCATTCTTGTATCCACACCTGTAAACTCTATTTTGTGGAGGGTGGAGTTGTACAGAAAACTTGAAAAAAATATTTCTTCATTATGGTGTCTTTTCTGAGGGAGTGGGCTGCTAGAGTCTAAAGGGATGGTGAGTGCGGAATCACACCAAAGAAGGGTAAGATGGCAGAGGCTAGAACTGCCAAAGAAAAAAATCGCCTGTTTGCAATTTCACCCTGCGCAGCATTCATTGTGAGCCAGGCACTGGGTGATATGCATCATTATTTTAATCCCAGATCCCACATCTTGGGCTTTAATATCCATTTCACAGTTTAGGAAACCGAGTCTCAAAGGGTTTCGGTAACAAGACGTGTATAACTAGCTATATAATTTTGCTCAGGGCTTGTTGTGCCCCAGACAATAGGCCTTTACAAGCCTTACCTCATTTATTCCTCACAGATAGCCCTTGGTGTAGATTTTACTGTCCCTGCCACTTGAGGCATTTGAACTAAGAAAGACTGAGTCACTTCTGCAGTCACACAGATAGCAAGTGGTAGAGCTGGGACTTGAGCCCCCATAAAACGCTGACATACGGAACCTCAAATCAGGAGACAATTCAGCAAAAATTTTGAACATGTTTGTGAGAAAGTCTGCAGCTTGAGTATAGACACTCAGCTCTCCAGAAGACCCACTAGCAAAGAAAAAGTACCCTTTCTTTCATAGGCACTCTTTTCAAATAGCAGCCCCTGACTTTTAAAAAATGGTACTTTCAAATAGTTGGCTCAGACTTGTTAATAGTTTGCAAACGGTTTTAAAATTTACTGGCCCATAAAATTGTTTCATGCTTTACAGGCACAAAGGTAATGAAAAAAAAATCAGCCCTCTTTACTGTCATTCTTTACTATAACCATGTTTATTGGATGAGCATCTATAAGAAAAGGTACACGGTTAATGGATTGTTTTAAGAACGAGACTAGACAAAGATAACAATGTTAATGTGACCTAATTATTAGTTACTGTACAATTTCTGGCCCTCATTCTCCAATCAGATCTCCTTTTACTCTATAACCGTCTGAACTGATTAGCAGCTTTATGTGCAAAGGAAAAGGACTTGAACTTAATTTTTTAACACGCCAAAAGGAATGGCTTGGATAATAAACTAACCTCAGTCGTAGGCTTTGTTCTTATGAAAACAGGGTTCACAGAGTATTTTAAGGAGTCATCAGATCTTCTTTTGACAGAAGCGATAATTTGCCAAGTGTGACTAGGTGCAAAAAGAATTAGTATTGCACCTGTGATAAAAACATGAATCAGTGCAGCCTAATAGAACACTCTATGATGATGGAAAATTCTACCCAGTGTAGCATCATGTGGCTATTGAGTGACCAGTGCAACTGAGGAACTGGGTGTTTAATGCCATTTACTTTTAATTAATTAATTTAAATTTAAATAGCCATACATGGCTAATGGCTACTAAATTGGCAGCACAGGTTTAGATTGCATAGGTCTTCTTCTCAGCTGCTTTTGGCACTTTTCACAACTGCATAAATGGAACCAGGGCCACTGCTGAAAAGTGGCTCACATATACCTTTGTGATTACAATTCAAAATCCAGAGCCCTAACAGATTAAGTAACTAAGCCCCTCCTTTAGCCCTCTCTGACTTTCCAATGCTCAATGTTCAATCAGATCATGCATATTTTTGTGTTTAATTCTCTCATCCTTAAATAAATATTTAGAACATATTCCAAAATGCAGAAATACATTTCTAGCAGCAGACTTTCTAGACTTTTTTTGTAATGGTGGCTATAAAATAATCAGTATTAGGAATTATGGATTGTAAGAAAGAACACATAATGTTCTTAAAGTAATTTAAAAGATTCCAAAATATGTGTTCTCTGGGGTGGATCTCAGTGGAGGAAACTCATCTCTAAGCACTTGATAGTCACATGTGAGTTGAAATTAGCTTCCAAGAAAGAAAATTTTACATAAAAATCTTGCAAGTCTAATAATATCACATCATGCATTTTAAACAGAGGGCTTTAAGAGGTTTGAAATCCACCATAGTAAGATGGAATTTAAGACCTGTGATTTTTTCTTGTTTTCTCATTTTTTTTCTGTCATTTTACTTTGATGTTTTAAAGAAATTTCCCAAGATTCCTGAGCAACTTTTTTTATTTGACTTTTTTTTTTCCTGCCCATGTGAGATAGCTCAAATTCCATTTTGAGTTCAACCTTATCCTTAACTTTATATCTCTTTTGACAACTATTTTTGACTAATTGGCACTTGATTACCCCAGAATATCTTAACTCCAGGTCTTTAAATGTGCACAAAAACTAGAAGCATTTTTAGACCTTTACAAGCTATTCTGAGACCTACTTATCCAAATTTATAGAGCTTGCTAGCAATGTTCAAATCTGGATGAGGCTCCATTTACTATACATTGCTTTTAAAAAAATCTTATTTCATACTGCTTTACAATTTCTGATACGATTTTTAGTCTTTATTTCACATTCTTCCTATCCATTACTTGCATCATTTTAGATACTTTTCTTCCTTTCATAATCTGTCAAAAAATCATTGTTATTTTAATCACACCTTTTTGAGATCTGTAACATTAATCCAATATTGACGTCAGAAAGAAACAATAGTGAAAAGGTGATTTATTTCACTTTCTCAAGGAGCGTGTTTATGATTTGTGTGGATTATAGCCTCTTCTAGTTTGTACAGTACATTGTTAGGGTACCTTTTCCTTTGGTGGTCCTTTTCAAATTTCATTATCTATATCGTTATCTCTATCTACTTGGAAGAATTTTCCTCTAAATTATTTCTTTAATGTCATTTTTTATCTTTCATTTTTCTCCTTATTACCATGATTCTGAAAATACACATGGACTCTCATTAACAAATTAACTTTCATTAATTTGTTATACATCTTCATTTAAGTATTATTTTAACATGACCAATATACCCAAATTAAGACAGCAACTTCTTTTTGTAAAAATTCTCTTAAATATCTCTTCTTTCTTCGACTAATCAAAAGTATTTTTGAAGATAACTAGAATATAAGTATTGCTCTAGGCTTCCATTCTATGGTTTTTCTACCGTCATCTTGTGTTGGTCATTTTCCCCCAAAGATCTTATTGTTTTGATGTGTTTTTGTTTTTGGGTTCATATTTACCAAAGAAATTTTGTTTAACCCTAAGTTCATATATTATTTTCCCAGCGAGGCCTACCCAGCAATTTCATTTAGAATTTCAACTTCCCACCTTACACTCCCATCCCTCACCCTGTTTTTTTCCCCTGCAGCAATGAGCTTCTTTTAAAATACTGTATTTATTTATTTGTTTTTGTGTTTACCATCTGTCTTACCCCACTAGAAGGTAAACTCCACGAGAAAGATATTTTTCTTTGTTTTGTTCAATGTTGTGCAACCTGAGCCTAGAAAAGGGCCTGTAGACAACAGGTGATTAATAAAATCTTTTGATGAGTGAATGGATCAATGTTCTATAAAGAAGTACTTCTATTTTTCACAATTCTAAAAATTAATAATCAGTAATTGTCACATGTATTAACCTATGAGAGATTTGGCAGAATAAATTGTGATTTTCCCCTTTTTGCATAAATATTTCTAGACTACAAATGCTGACACTTTGGTTATCCAGTCCTCAAAGTTTCCCTAGTCGAATTTTGCTGCACAATGATTCTCCTCTACATGAATCAAGTGGGTTTAATTTTTAATTAGATTGTGATAATAGGAAAGCCTCATGAAAATTTTTACCTTTTAATTAGTGACAATTTACATGTAATAGCAACCGACTTTTTGAATTGCTCTGGTTTAACGCTGCTCATTCGATGCTGACATGGCAGTGGGAGTTAAAGAAATGACATTTAAGTAGTTTTTCCCTAAGAGGTTTAGAAATTTGAATAAATGCTATTTATATTTAATGATTAAAGAGCCACTGGCAAGCCAACAATTGGGTTTGTTTCTATTAAAAATATATTAGAGCAACTATACTGCTATGGGGCACTTAAAAACCGGAAGTCAGAACATCAATAAACCCCAGCAATGTTATTTTCTCATTCCCTTTTAGCTAACCTTCATTAGCTGTTTCCTTAGCTGCTGCTGACAAGCAGGCACTCACAGCCTCATAAGAGGCACTCAGCCGGGTATTGGGGTCTCTCTTTGGCTTGGGTGGAGGCTGTTTCCGTGGTGACGGCAGGCCACTGCTGTCATCCGTGCTGAACACAGAGTGAAGGGAAGGAGACCTGGTGGATGAGCCGGCCAGAGACTGACCCAGGCTGTCCACTGCCACTGGGCCTGGGATGGAGGTGGAATGGAAGTGCCTGGGTCCACCCTTGTCTTCAGCTCTTAAGGGGAAACAAAAAACAGCATCACAGAAGAGATGCCCAGATGCATTATTCAAATGGTAACAATGAGCCTGCTCATGCAAACACAATAACAGTCTTTTGGTAACCAGTCTTTCCACACCCCTGCTGTGGCTCGAGGATGTATGTGCAGAACTCTGGTGACAAACGAATCCAGAGAAAGCTGCCCCAATCTTCCCGCTTCTGCTTTATGACAGATGAGTACATTGGAGATTCATTATTATTACTTTTTAAAATTCTCACCCAAATGTAACACTTCTTAAATAGTCTCACATTTTCTATCGGGCATTCACTGAATGAATTTTTCACACTCTGATTATTAAGCAAATCAGAAAACCAGAATTTCAATCTGAATGATAATTTCTGGGAAATCCATCTTAATACAGAGTTACTGATGCATCAAATGCTAGGAGTTCATCACTATTTCCCTTTGCAAAAGGAGTATATACCTACTTAAAACCATCAAGGATTTACATTTGGCTTTCTTTCTCTCTCTCTTTTTTTTTCATTGCCATTTAAAATCTGTCAGCAATTATTTAATTATATGTAGAATTATTTTTGCCCCTATTACTCTATATGGTTGCCCAATGCCAAGTGCACTGCTGGTGTTCAATAAATAAATAGACAAATAATTTTCCACTTAACTTTATATCAGGCAAATAAATGCATGATCAAATTGAGAAATTAGGGTGGCTGTTTAGTTCCAGCAGAGAAAATAATAAATATTATTCTGCAAGTCATATAAAGTTAATAGTTATCTGGTTTAAAAATTTTCATCTGGCTTTATATATGTCAATGTAATCACGCACCAGCTAGATGCCAGTGCATTCACTTCACAAGGAGTTTCCAAAGCATTTGTTTTTATAATTATATCTTTGTATGGCAGAACACCAACAGGGCTGGAATCTACCACAAGACAGAGCCAGATGCCCATGTAGTAAATGAAATAGCTGAAGATGAAAGCATGGCACTCGGTGGATAATTTGTTTTCCCTGTAATGTTTAATTACAGTTTTCTGTACAAAGGAATTCTTTCAGTATTTAATCACTGAGATATTTGAAGCTAATTAACCAGAGACACATTGCCATTTTCACTTTAATAAAAAATCATTTGACATAGGCAGTAAAGGCAAAGAGGAGTCATTTTCAATGAGAAACAACTAGACATTATCAAGTTCCTATGGAAAAATAAACATCTCCCTGACAAGTGAATTAAGATTCAAAGGAAACAGGTTCCTGCCATCCCTGGGAGGGCTGTTGCTTTGCACAGGTGCTCTCATCATTCACAGAGAGGGAAGGATGGTAAAACGGGTAAGGACCAGGTTGTCTTCACATTTCTATTTCAAGCTCAGCATCCAAAGTGAACTTCTAAATAAAAAGGCTTTTTCCAAAGCTTTCCTTATTGGCAAAGAAAATACGAGAGTTTGGAAAGGGGAATAGAATAGATACATTCCATTTATTGATTTTACTAACTTTATGTTTTTAGAATGGCATCTAAATTTGTCAGATTTCCAGAAGTTTCTGTAAGTCAGCCTTAATCACATACATCAGATTCACCTAAAAATGTCAAGAGCCAGCTATATCGTTTTGCTAATATAGATGCTTTAAAACCTTGAATATGCTTGAGAGAGTCAATAAATGATGCAAACACTGTAGGTGAAACAATAATTATTTCACATGACTAAACTAACATATTTATATATATAGCATCTACTTCATTAAAAAAAAAACACCACAGGGAAAATATCTATATAAATTTCTGGAACATTTCAAATAACAAACCATGCATGCAGACATGCCTGCTCCCGTAACTACTGTCATTATTTGACTGAACTTTGCATTAAGGGCTGTCGGAACTCTCATGACCCCATTGGATCAATGAAAAAGGTAGTTAAAGTTGCGTACTATCTATCTTTACCTTTTGGTGCCTTCCTCTTGTTTGTTCCTGGCCTCTAACTTTTCTTTATGGTAAGTGTTATTCATCTCATTCCGGAGCCGGTCATTTTCCCGGGCAATGTCTGAAGCATTCTGAATGACCAGGGCATCGTAAGTTTTCAGCCCCATGTCCTCTGTGTTCTGCAGAAAGCTGTTGATGGAAGTGACCTCTTGCTGTCTCATGCTCATTTTCTGAAGCAAGCGCTGGCGTGCTAGAAATCCTCTTATAACTTCATAAAAGAACACAATCATGGACCAGTAAGAGAAGCAAAGGTGAAAAACACGGACTCACACAATCGAAAATCACAATACATATACATATCTGAGCAGGCATAAAACAAGATAAACGTAATTCAGTATAAGAATTTACGAAAGCACTTTATCCTCATATTAAAAAGGATATCTAAATTCAGTAATGGCAACATTAAAGGCAAAAATCATTGACCTGAATGAGGTCCTGTTGTGCCACAAGTCAGCAAACGATGGACTGGGGTAAAATCAATGGGAACAAGCTAGGTCCAAAACTCCAGAGAATTTTGGGGTGTGGCTCTAACTGGTCCTTTGGGGGTTGCACTTTTCTTCTTTCATTATATAAGATTATAACATAAACATCTGAGACCTGTGGGGTTAGTCTTTGAAAACATCAATGCATATATTGCTTCTAGGACTGTGATTTAATCCCTAGGAAAAAATTAGCACTGCATTTCATAACTCTGAAAAGAGGTTACCTAGAAATATAGGATGCTATCTCTGGGGAGATAGTGCTAGAAAAATGTGGAAGGACTAGGAGAAGCAAGTGAGTGAAAACCTTTAGAAATGGCTAATATGTCAGCAATAAGTATAAGTCTTGAAAATAAAAATAAAGAATATCATTTAAAGGCACCTCCATGTGTCAGTCTATTATATCATTTAATGCTGCAATAAGGTGATAATTAATATGCCATTAGCTCTGTTCTGTACACAAAAAAAGAGAAGAAATAGTGAGGCTAAGAAAATTCCTCCAGGTAACAGCAACCACTAAGGGATAGAGACAGGTTTCCAATCTTTCTGCACCTGTGATGCCAAACTCTGTTCCCTTAAACATGGAGACGCGGTCTGTAGCTCTCCGCAGAGCAGTGTGACTAACAGGATGTAATAGGGAGGCATATTTGCTATCAATATGTGGAAGAACTTCACAACAATTAGCAGAGGGTGTGAAGGGACCAGGCTGCCTTGGGGAGAAACAGAGTCGGCTCCCAGACCCCGAGTGTGTCCTAGACAGGGCAAAATGGCCTCTTCTCACAGACGCTATGAAAGGTGCAGTTAGAATTCCAATTTGGGCCTTATGACCTCTGGTGCGGTCCCTTCCACTTCTAAAGTTTCTAAGATTATAAGAAGTTACTAAGATTATAAGAAGCCATATAATTTCAGGGAAAATCAACGTGTATAGCAAAGGTACTTTATTCTTGTCTTTAGGAAATAAAAAGCCTGTAAAACACTAAGTGCTTTAAAATAGTCCAGGGTTATAGAAGAACAAATGGGTGGGTTATCTATAATATCCATTTTGATGCCTACTGGATTACAAGGAGGAAAGCTGAACACAACTTTCCACAATTATGACTTCAGAGGAAAATAACATGCAGACATCTAAAATGCTTAAGGCTTTTTCAGATGGCAATTCCAAGTGTTTAGTTACTTTGGAATGCAGTTGTATTAAGTTAACTGCAAAACAGTCATGCTGAACTAATCTAAAGGGGAAAAAAACAGTAAAAGGTACGATCAGACTTTCAGGAAGATAAAACGTGGAATAAAACACAGAAGTGTTAACCATGTGGGGACAGATTGTGAGAAAGAAGCGAAAAACCTTAAATTGGCCTGTCCACTTTCTCATTCTTGTTACATTAAAAAAATTGAGACATTGACTTTTGGAAGGGTGAAGGTGAGGGTATATTCAAAATGTTTAATCTCTTGGAATAAAGGGAAGATTAATGTGGGTATGCCAGACTTCTGCTGACCTCCCACTACAGCAAAGCTATTCACTGAATTCACATTCACCCTGGGGTGTCTATTGTCCAAAATCCTAAGGACTCCATTTTCTCACACTTCATACAGGAAGCCTTTACATTCTTTACAAGTGTTACATAATTTGCTAAAAATTCAAATCTTTAATAAGAAAAACAACGAATAAAAATAAATTTTCCACAAAAAAATTGATCTTTTTTCTTTATGCCCATTTCATTAAGACTACTTCCATGAGCTACACAGTGTTCAAGTCTTAATTTACAGATGTTTTTCATCCAGGATAAAGTGAATTATATAGTCAGAGAGAAAGCTTCTGGTAAGAATAATTAGAAATTAAAATGGTTAAGTGTAAAACTGAAAGGTATAGCTTCTTTCCCAACATTTACAAAGAAAAAAATTAGAATTTCTTCAAAACCTGGAAATGATTGCAGAATATATAAATTTTGAGTCAACTTAATATCAGAAAAAAGCATTGAAGGAACTGTTCCAAGAGATGTAAAGATAAAAATCAATAATTAATGCTCTGCTTTTAAGAGCCTGTAATTTAAAAAATGCCTTTATATCCATTATTTCATTTATGCAATATGAAATTAAGGTTTTTATCTTGATGCCACTTTTTAAACTATTCTCAGTTTTTATCTTTAGAGGTGAGCAGATTATTAGAGTTCTGCCCTTTTTTTCTATTTCAGATCAGTAGGGCACAGCAACTCGATCTTTGTAACTAAATAGAAATGAAATATCTAGAAGGCACCCTTGATGGAAGATGAGATAAAATTCTTCTAATTATATTTAAGGAAAATTTCCCTGAGAAGTTATGATATCTTATTCACTCATCTATATATAACATTTCACTAAATGACACTCTCTCTGTGCGGACCTGAGAGTGCATTTCTCAGCAGCTCCTCTACAATGCTTACGCTGCTGGTTCTCAGATCACACATGGGCTAGTGTGGTGCTAACCACACAAACAGGAATTCCCAAAGCAGTGGTCCAAAACAGACCCATCACCTGAGCTTCTTCCCTACACTGAGGGTGTAAAAAACAATGAAGTTAAAGAGGTCTGATTATTATCAACCACAAGGAGAGTTCTTTACCCAGCGTTGATGGTGGGTGCTCTCTTCTTGCCCCAAACTCCCTCCAGACCTCCAGCCTGGTGACAGTGACTTCAGGGGACCAGCTGGAGAACCTGATATGTGACTACTGGAGTTTGGTGAACACAGTAGACTATGAGGCCCGAAAAGGCAAAAAGCTGCAGCTGGCAGCTTGTGCCAGGCTGCTGAATGGAACGTGGCACTGTCGGGGAGAAGCTTCAGCTATGAAGTGTCCAAGAATGTGCTTCTGGGGAGTGAAAGAGATGCATGCTTGGAGCCCTTTAATAAGAGTTTTACTTAGAGAGCAACGAGACCTTGATAAGAGTGTCTTTGGGGATAACCTGGTGCCCAGGGCCCAAGGAGGGAATTAAAAGTGACCAACTAAAGGAGGGGTCTTGCCAGTTCTCAGGTAGTGAGAGCAGGGAATCTCTGAAATGCTCCTGAATATAAGAAGAGGCATTTACAATCTGCCCCAGCCAGAGAAACCAATGCCAAATTGTACTGGTACTAGTTAGGAAGACCTGTCCTCCCCCCTCACTTCTCCACCCTCCCCTTCAATCCTGGAGGATCCAGAGAGGAGAAGGGGACAGAGCATGGGGCTGGCAAATAGGAGTGTCATGAGACCCCCAACTCCCCGGAATATTCCAAACTGAAGCAGGCCTGAATTGAGGTAGGCGGGAAGTTTTAACTTGGAATAAGGTTCTGAATTTTGATCAGTGCTTGAACTGGACACACTGTTTTCTGTACAGAGTCTGTGAGTCTGAGACTGAGGATCTAGAGTGCAGCAGGACTTTTCATTAACAGAGAATGACTCAGAATGTCATGGGATCCATTGGAGGTCTATCTAGAGGTGCACCACAGAGAAGTTTGAACAGAATAAATTTGGTTTCCGCCTCTTATGAGTTTCACTAGTTAGGTGAACAGTTACAAATATATTGGAGCATTAAGTTCATTACCACTAGTTCACTGAAAGCTAGCCTACAGGTTAATTTTTCCCTCTGTTACCTTTCTTTAAAGATTATAGTTGCACTATATATGTATAGATAGTACACATAAACATTATTAAGAAAGTCAAAATTCAAAATCTTTTAAGCATATAAAATAACTTTTATGTTCGGCATAGTTATTATGATATTTAAAATGTACCCATTTTCAATGTTCACTTGGGCTTTAATAATAATAACAAAAAAACTAAATGGAATATCTAGCAAGTTTAAAATGGAATAGATGCTATCTACTATCAAACAATGCTCCAAATATTATCATCACTTCAGAAACAAAAAAATAAAGTCAAGGATTTTTCCAAAACATATGTAAAATTACATAAAATGTTGTTTGCTTGACTGTCTTCTTTGCCTCCAAATCTTGTGCCCCAGTGAAGCTGACTGGAGCAAGACGGGAGTTTGGCTCTGTACCTCTATCTAAGTGCCAAATGAGGACTGCTTCGCAAAAGGAGCAAAAAGCATGAATATTTCCAAGGTAGGGGATACATAAATAACAAGATATGTATATTCCCTCTTCAAAATTGTGATTTAGGTGAAAATTTGATATAAAGTTTCATAGAGAATGACTATCAAATAAAGCATGAGCTGTGACTGCAAATACTAGTTTAAAAACACATAAATGGCAAACTAAGCCATAACGCTTCCTAAACTCCCAGTAAACTATTTAACCGAATGTAGCAGCAGGGAAGGAAGAGAGTGACACAATATTATGTAGATACCATTGGCATTTAACCTCGGGGGTACACGAAATGACTTTGTATTTAACAACTCAAAAAAGTTCAGAAATGTTGGTGTGTAATTGTTACCTTTTTGGCAGGTTATAATTTTTCTCTGCAGTTGTAGGCACAAATCATTGAGCTGGTCAGCTTGCCAATATTTTAGAAACACTTTACGGACTCCCATCTAAAATACAAACAGCGGGGAAACATTTAACAGCCTGAAGATGCCAAAATTATGATGGGAAACTAATCAGGCAAGAGATTTTTCCAGAAGAAGATTAGAAGGAAAGAGCTAACAAAATTAATTCCAGTACATCTCCCTTATTTTTCAACACTAATATATATAATCAAAATCCCAAAGGTTTTATTCTAATAAGTACATTTGCTGTGTGGACACATCGTTACCAATGTCTGCAAATGCCTGCACACTACAGTTGTGGTGGTGGTACCCTGCAGTGCAAAAGAGACACTGGCTTTGAATATTTTCAGAAGATAAAACCATTCCCATGAATAAATTCTCACTTTCTACCGCTAGACCCTAGTATTTCCTTTGTGCTCTTTTTCTTTCCTCAACTCAAATCAGGAGTTGAGGAAATCATAAAACTGATCAAATCATAAAACTGATGTATAAAACAGTTTCATTTCAATTATTATATATTATATATCATTATTATTATGCACCGAATGTTTATAGAACTACATATGATAGAACTGCAGCACAAAATTAAGAAGTCTAAACAAAGGTATCTTCAATCAAAAACTCTTCCAGATGCTTACATAAACACTAGCTATACCATGAACTTACTTCTCCAGAATTTTTTTTTAAAAAGAAGATCCAGCATGCTACCAAATCAGTTTTTAGGAATGTAAGCTAGTTCAAACATGTTACTATTAATGAAGAAAGCTGCCAAAAAAAATTCTTAAAAACACATAACAATAAGGGAAGCGGGTGTGGCTCAGTGGATAGAGCCCCCGTTTACCATATGGGAGGCCCGGGTTCGCGCCCCGAGGCCTCCTTGTGAGGGCACGCCGGCCTGAGCGGTGCGGTGGGCTGATGCAGCAACCTCACGGCAGGAAGCGGCTGTGGCGCAATGGATAGCGCACCCGTTTACCATATGAGAGGCCCCGGGTT
>JAQZBX010004980.1:15904-58117 GCA_029593785.1 Cabassous unicinctus | reverse complement strand
AAAAGGAAGAAAAAAAGAAAAACTTTCAACAAAGAAAAGTTCAGGACCAGATGGCTTCACAGGGAAATTCTACCAATCATTCCAAAAATTAATACCAACTTTTCCTAAAAATTGAAGAGGAGAGAATACTACCTAACTTATTCCATGAAGCCAATATCACACTAATACTGAAGCCAGACAAAGAAACTACAAGAAAAGAACATTACAGACCAATTTCTTTTATGAATATATATGCAAAAATCCCCAACCAAGTACTTGCAAATTGAGTCCAACATCACATCAAAAGAATTATACACCAAGATTAAGTGGGGCTTATCCCAGGTATGCAAGGGTGTTTCGGCATAAGAAAATCAAATAATGTAATATACCACATCAACAAAGCAAAGAGAAAAAACCACATGACCATGTCAAGTGATGCAGAAAAGGCATTTGACAAAATTCACCATCCTTTCTTGCTAAAACACTTAGAGTAAAATAAGACTAGAAGGAAACTTCCTCAACATGATCAAGGGTATATATGAAAACCCACAGCTAACGTCATGCTCAATGGTGAAAGGCTAAAAGCTTCCCCACTATGATCTGGTACAAGACAAGGATTCCCACTCTCACCACTGTTATTCAACATTGTACTGGAAGTTCTAATCAGAGCATTTAGGGAAAAAATAATAATAAATGGCCTCCAAACTGGAAAGGAAGAAGTAAAACCTTCACTATTTGCAGATTGCATGATCCTCTAAATAGAAAATACTGAAAAAACAACAACAAAGCTACTAGAACTAATAAACAAATTCAGCAGTGACAGGGTACAAGATCAACACGCAAAAAACAGTAGGGTTTGTATACACTAGTAATGAGCACGTTGAAGAGGAAGTAAATTTTAAAATTCCATTTACAATTGCAACTAAAATAATCAAATATCTAGGAATAAATTTAACCAAGGATGTAAAGGGCTTGTTCACAGAAAACTATAAAACATTGTTAAAAGAAATCAAAGAACACCTAAATAAATGGAAGGACATTCCATGTTCATGGATTGGAAGACTAAATATTATTAAGATGTCAATTCTACCCCCAAATGATTTACAGATTCAATGCAATACCAACCAATATTCCAACAGACCACTTGGCAGAAATGGAAAAGCCAATTATGAAATTTATTTGGAAGTGCAAGTAGCCCTGAATGGCCAAAAACATCTTGAAAAGGAAGAATGAAGTTCCAGGACTCACACTTCCTGACTTAAAGCATATTGTTAAACTACAGTTGTTAAAACAACATGGTACTGGCACAAGGATAAATATATTAATAAATGAAATCGAATTGAGAGTTCAGAAATAGACCCTTACAACTATGTCCAATTGATTGTTAACAATTCTGCCAAGTCCATCCAATTGGGAAAGAATAGCCTCTTCAACAAATGGTGCTGGGAGAACTGGATATCCATTTGCAATCTATCTCACACTTATACAAAAATTAACTCCAAATAGATCAAGGACCTAAATATAAGAGCAAGGAATATAAAACTTCTAGAAGAAAATTTAAGGAAGCATCTTCCGTATCTTGTGTTAGGCAATGGTTTCTTAAACTTTACTAACAAGCAGTGAAGGAAAAAATAGATAAATAAGACCTCCTCAAAAATTTTGTGCCTCCAATGACTTCATCACAAAAGTGAAAAGAAAATCCACTCAATGGGAGAAAATATTTGGAAACCATATCCAAACAAATCCTACAACCCAACATTAAGAAGACAAACAACCCAATTAAAAAATGGGCAAAATTTGATTAGACATTTCTACAAAGAGGATATACAAATGGCTAAAAGTCACATGAAGAGGTGCTCAACATCACTAGCTATTAAGGAAATGCAAACCAAAACCACAATGAGCTATCATTTCACACTCACTAGAATGGCCACTATTTTAAAAAAAAGAAAGAACAGAAAATTATAAATGTTGGAGAGGATGTGGAGAAATAGGAACTCTCATTATTGCTGGTGGGAATGTAGAATACTGTAGCCTCCGTGGAAGACAATTTGGCAGTTCCTCAGGAAGCTAAATATAGAATTAATAACCAGGCAATCCTGTTACTAGATATATATCCAGAAGAAATTAATGCAGGGACTCAAACACCTATTTGCACACCAATATTTATAGAGGCATTACTCAAAATTGCCAAAAGATGGAAGCAACCCAAGTGTCCATCAAATAATGAATGGAAAAACAAAATGTGGTAGACACATATAATGGAATATTATTCAGCCATAAAAATGAATGAAGTCTTGATGTATGCAAAAACATGGATGAACTTTGAGGATATTATGCTGGGTAAAACAAGCCAGACACAAAAGGACAGATATTGCATGAACTTACCGATATGATCTAATTATATTAGGCCAATTAATAGAGTTAGAATCTAGAACATAGGTTACCAGTGTATAGATTTGAGGATAGAGAATGGGGAGCCGATGTTTAATTTGTACAGAATTTCTATTTATGTTAATTGTAAATGTTTGGAAATGAATGGTGGTAAGTGTAGCACATTGCTTTGAGTGTATTTAACAGCACTGAATTATGTACATGAATATGGTTGAAGGGAGAAGTTTTAGGTCATGTGTGTTATAGAATGAAAGTTAGAAGATAAAACATGTGACTGGGGTTAAGAGTATAAGCATAAGGAGTTGGCAAGGTATATGGAAATCCCCCATATGATTTTTAAATTTTTTAAAAGATATTTAGATTATATAAATGTCACATAAAAAACATAGGGGATTCCCATATGCCCCGCTCCCCACACCGCCCACATTTACCCACATTAACAACATCTTCATTAGTGTGGTACACTCATTGCAATTGATGAACACATTTTGGAGCATTGCCACTAAGCGTGGATTATAGTTTACCTTGTAGTTTACACTCTCTCCCACTCAATTCTGTAGGCTATGGCAGGATACATAATGGCCTGTACTTGTCATTGCAATGTCATTAGGACAATTCCCAAGTTCTGAAAATGCCCCTGTATTACACCTGACCACAGAACCTCCAGTGGCCACTGCCTCCGCATCAATGATATAATTTATTTACTTTTGATGTAACTTTTATGCAATCAAAAGCATCACTATAAATAGTTTATTATATAGAAAAAAGAGTGCAAGATTGTTCTTTCATGAATTATAACAAGTATATGACACTAATAAATGATGTTAAAAATAAGATGGTATATGAGAAAAATACATTGTAAACTATGAGCTATAGTTAATAGTACTATTTTAATATTCTTTCATCAATTATAACAAAGGTCCCGTACTAATACAAAGTGTCAACCATAAGGAGGTATATGGGAATGCTGTATTTTTTACATGGTTTTTCTAATTAAGAAATAATTTTTATAAATATATTATGCTAAGTGAAAGAAACCATACACAAAGTACTAGATAGTGTATGATCCCATTTATATAAAAATGTACTTATCAATAAATCTGTAGAGACAGAAATAGATTAGTGGTTATGTAGGACTAGGGAATGATAGAGGGATTGAAAAGTGACTGCTAGGGGGTGTGGAGTTTTTCTATTTGGAGTAATGGAAATGTTCTAAAATTGATTTTGGTGATGAATGCACAACTCTGTGAATATACTAAAAGCCACTGATTGCATATTTTGTGTAAGTTGTATGGTATATGACTATATCTCAATAAAACTGCTTAAAAAAAAACTTGTGTGCAGATCAAGATTTGGAGAAGGACTGCGTATGGGGCTAGATGTCACATTCTTTAGTAAAATGCTAAGTTATTTTCCAAAGTTGTTTCATCAGTTTATACTCTCACTAGAAATTCCATTAATGCGCACTTGTGTTGTCTTGCATATTCATTTTTGCCAATCAAATTGGTGTAAAGTGATCTCTTACGGCAATTTGGTTTACATGTCCTTGATGACTAAAGAGTAGTCATCAAGTTTTCCTCTTCAGTGAAATGTTATTTGTGTCTTCGGTCCATTTTTCTATTGGCTGGTTTGTCTTTTTCTCATTTATTTGTGCATGTTCATACATATTTTGACACTGGTCTTATTACAGTTATATGAATTACCCATATCTTCTTCATATTTTTTGCTTGGCTTTTTTTTCACTTTTTCTAAAAGAGTTTGTGATAAACAGATGTTTTTAATCTCAATGTAGTAGACTTCAACCACCATGTTTTTGTGTGAATAATGTTTTTGTATCTTTTATAGGAAATCCTTCTTAACCTCACAGTTGAAATGATTTTCATCTACATTCCTTCTACCAATTTTAAAGCTTTGCTTTTGACATTTAAGTTCTTAATCCATCTGGAATTAATTTTTCCATAATGGGAGGTAAAACTCCATTTATTCTATATAGAAGTATATTTCTTAGCTCTGTATAATATAGAGTCTCCTTTCAACAATTATCTATCACAATACTGTCATCATTTATCAAAATCCCATCCTAGTCTTTGTTCTCTTTCTATGGCTTATATTCTTGTTCTTTGATTCTTATGCTTTCTCTGAGGCAAAGTTAAACTACTAATTGCTATAGCTTCATAATTAGATAAATTTGGGTAGTGTGTCCTTTGCTTTCTTTTAGGTAGGAGTTCTTGAAAAACAGAGAACATGCTTTTGTTTCCACATCACCAAGGCTTAGCCTATTGTCTTACCCATAAAATATTCTCAGTATATACCTGTTGTGGCAATTTGAATATGTGACATTCATCCCATTGGTCGGTGGGGTCTATGTCCAGCCTCCTTGTGTCTGGGAGAGCTTGGGATTATGTGACCCCAGGAGTATGGTAGAAGTGATGCTCCATGATTTCCAAGGCTGAGTTCCTAAAGGCCATGCCACTCTGCCTTCTTTGCTGGAATCCTTGCTCTCAGAGACCTGAATCATCAGGCAAGGAGTCTGACTACCCCAAGGCCACCATGCTGGGTGCACAAGCCACATGGAGAAGCCAAGTGTAGGCAATGCAATCGAGACTCCCAGCTGAGCCAAACTTTTGAGCTACCCCATCCAAGATCCAGGTAATTGAGAGAGGAATTCCCTGGATAGTTCTAGCCACAGGTACTTAGAGTCAGTCTTAGGTATTGAGTCTTCCCAGCAGTGGCCCGAGTGGGTTGAGACCAGCCAAGCACACGATGCCACATTCAAAATCTGTGAGTCTTATATAAAGTTTCTTGTTTTGCACCACCAAGTTTAGGAGTTGTTTAATATGCTGCAGTAACTATCAGGACACCTACTAACTGGAAGTAAAGGAAGGTCCAATGTAGACAGAAGAATGGGCAACAGAAAAGCTCTGGGTCTTCTAGTAATACTCCTGCAACTAGCTGGGTATATCATCTCACTTTACTGGTCTTGGTTTCTCTTCTACAAAATCATTGTGCTATACTCAATCATTTAAAAGTCCCCTTCTAGTTCTGTAGTTTCTATTTCTATAATAATCCATTGTGATAATCTTGTCATTTAAAGCCAGAATATACTTATTAATTCAAATCTGAACATACTTTCAGGATTTGTCAAGTGATTGTGTGTATTGGTTATTGTTAATATACTTCATTTGATAAATGTTTAACATTCACAATCTAAGTTGCTTATGAAAATTATTTGTCATTCATATATATACTCTGACTACATTTAGAAGGATTACAAAGAGCATATACATTTACTATATAGGAATTTAAAAGAAGACACAGAAAAGACAGCATGCACCAAAATGTATATTAATATAATTACCATACATAAACTGAAAATGTCAACAATCATTAAATTTGGTTCTGAGTGATTTAGAAGCAGAGGCAAAACATTATGGTCTATATAACTTCATTGTCAACCTATAATTAGCATTATACTCGTTAAATATATGTCCCAGAGACTTAAATCTTAGGTCTGTTCATATGCCGATTGAGCCTTGAATCTCAGCGGTTTTGCAAGACTTCCTCATCTTACAGTTCATCAGACTCACCCAGGACAACTAAAAAAATGATGGTGATAGACAACGCCCATCCCAAAAAACAGAGAGTATCTATAACTGCAAGCAAGACAGTTCCATCCACCTGCCCCATGGGATCTAAGCCCCTCTCAATCAGAAGCAGAGCGGGCATCACCATCCCAAAATCCTCAAGATTGAGGAATGAACAAACATAAGTGGGGGGAGCAACTATGGACTAAAGTAGACTTATTATTATTCTAGCAATGGAAGATCTTGTAACATTGATATAAAGGCAGTGGCCACCAGAGGCTCTGAGGGGAGGGAGAGGGAAGAATAGGTGTAACATGGGGCATTTTTGGGACATTGGCATTGTTCTGCATGACATTGCAATGACAGATATAGGCCATTATACATTTTGTCATAACATAAAAATGTGTGGTGCAAAGTATAAACCATAATGAAAGCTATTGACCATGGTTAGTAGCAGTGCTTCAGTATCTGCTCATCAATTGTAACAAACGTACCACATTAATGGAAGATGTTGTTAATGGGGGCAAGTGTGGGAGGGGGAGAGGGTGGAGTATATGGGAATCGCCTATATTTTCAGTGTATCATTTATGTAATCTAAAACTTCTTTAAAATTAAAAAGAACTTCATTGTCAAATAAAATTTGGCAGGTCAACCTTTAAGCCAAGATTAAAGATATCCTGGTAAAGTACTGTAAAGAGAGTTGTGATTTTAAACAATATAACTTGCAAAGTCCAGACAGAGACTTTCTTTAACCTAACACTCTGTTGGGTAGATATCAGAGTATTGCCATTTCACAAATGAAATACTGAGTCCAAGATAGACTAATTACAATTGTTCAAAACTGCACACCTTGTGTCAGAACCAGAACTCAAGCATAGATCTATGATGTTAAAATCTCCTTCTCATTCCACTAGGCTTATCATAAATACAAAATTCAGTAAAATATCAGGCCCTGCACCAGAACATTATCCTGTGTGACCGATGTCTTTGATGGCAATTGTACAGAAATGCAGAGATGTGCCTTTCCCACATATTAACTTTCAAGAACGCTGAGGTTATAAAAATATATAACATTCACAGGAATGAGGCTAACATTGTCTATACTAGGGGTACAGGGGAGAATAACAAAGGAAATCCAAACGGCAGAAAAATGTACCCTGGACAGTGGAGGAACGGATGCTGGCCTGGCCTTGCCCTTATCTTTCTCAGATATCAACCTCCTCATGCAGGTCTCTGATAAGAATTGGAAGGCAAGCAGTTCAAAAAGTTACAAGAATAAACACCATTAAATAAATTTGTTATGAGTCACTGCAAAGTGTCATAACCTGCATGTGCAATAGCAAAAGTTCTGTGTTGTTCAGTTAATACTTTCATCACAAAAGGTACCTTCCAGCTTCACCTCATAGGCTATTGTTATTACTTGTAAGTTTGACGTTAATAAACATTCAGCTTTGAATCATGAAAAAATTTCCTCTAAATACTGTGGCTACAGTTGTTCTCCACCCATAAACCCTTCCATGCATTTTTGACCCAGAAGATTCTCAGAGAACCCCTTCATCATGTCTTGATTGTAATTCCAGACAGAAGAGTGGCCCAGCCCCTTCCCCTTCCTCACTATCCCCCATCACTAAGTCTCTAAAAAGTCTCTCTTTCTTTCACTCCTGACCTTCTTTCCCGTTGCTGGATGTCCTGGACACATGGAAGAATTGTGGTAACCTCAAATTTTTCCCGGCAACTTTATGTTCCATTTCTTCACTATTCTTTAAGGGCTTTTAATTTATGTGATTTTCTATAAATACTCACCAATGGCAACAGCACTCATGTAAATTAAAATTACCCACAAAATTTTAACAAACAACTTTTCTCCCTTAAAACTTAAAAATAAAAATGTTAGGAGAGATCTTGAGATTCTCCTAGATCTAATCTTGGAAGGGATTTTCTTTTAAAGAGTGTTCATTTATTTGATCTTAGTTTTAGTCTGTCAGTAAGTATTTCACATATATCCCTTTGTTCTCAGTATTTTAGCAGGTTTTGTGGGAATCGTAAGCAAAATCCTGGGCCCTTTCCTGTGTCTGTTTCCTTTTATAGCTTTTTTCTTTTGCCTGGAATTTTCTCTACCCCGCCCCCACCCCCCGCCCCTGACTCCTAGCCAGGCTGGCATAGCTCAACGTCTGCCTTTGTTTGGAAATCTCCCCCAATTTCCACATATGGAATTGGGGTTTATTTCCTCAGCTGTGGTTCTACAGTAGAAATCTGTATTTGTCACTTATTCAACAAATAGTCATGATTAAAAATAAATAAATAGTTCACCTGCCACGTGACAATCGCTGTTCAAATTCTGAGGAGATAGTGTGGACACGCATCTCTCAAACTGGTGGAGGTTACATTTGAGTAAGGTAAACAAACACACAATAAACAAATTTATAGCATCATGACATATAAGCACCAGGAAGAGAAGTAAAAGCAGGACAAGTTTAGAAACTCAGAGAGCTCGGGGATGGGGCAGGAAGGCCTCTCCTATGAAGTAAAGTTTCAATAGAAACCTATGTGACCCTCAAAGAGAGACTGTTCCTGCCACACAAGGTTCCAAGGTGAGCCGTGCTTGGCCTTTTCATAGACAGCAAGAGGCCAGCAGGGATGGAGCTTAATGAGTGGCGGGAGGAAATTATTTGGGGAGTGAGCCAGCAGTCAAATCATGTAGGATCTTATAGAGCACGGTCAGTATTTTGGTTTTTTTTCTAAGTGATTAGAAATTGAGTAGAAGAGTGACATGATCTATCATAGATTTTAAAACATCAGTCTAGCTGTTCAGTAGCTGCCACATTTGGCATGGTGGCCCACCATACATCATTATCGACCCTCTTGTATTATTTTTGTGCAGATTTGCTTCCCACTTGGGATATGAAACACAGGGATTTTGTTGGGTGGAAGCGTGAAAACCTCATCAGAAAACCCCTGCATAAGGAAAAGAGGTAGAAGAGTTTTTCAACAGTTGTGATAGACAACAATTGTAATTCAAAACCTGATAGGGGTAGAGTCCTCACTGAATTCACATATTCTCAGTTAAAGACCTGGAAGACAAGTGGTGATAGAACTTTACCAGGGCTGTGACCCAACTGACCAAAGCATAATATCCAATTGGATTGTAATGATCATTCACTGTTTGTTCAAGGAAGAGAAGGGTAAACCACTTTAGAGGAATATACCATTATCTGGAGGCTCTACATTTAAAAAAAATACATAGTGGATAGCATTCAAACAAAAATTAATATTCACTCTGAATAACAAGACCACATAACATATAACTGAAGGAAAAGCAGATAATACAAATAGACCTATAGGGTATCCATATTTTCAAGATTAACTAGCTAATACTTAATAATAGTTATATTTAATGTGGTCAAGAAAATAGAGAAAACAATGGACAAAATAAGTGAAAAGATGGAAAATTTTATTGAGAATTATAATATATAAAAACAACAAAAAGATAATTCTAGGAATGAAGATATGCAGTGTCTGAAATCAAGAATTTATTAGATTTAACAACAGAAGGAACAAAACAAAATCAGGGTTTTTTTTCTGTCTGGAAGACAATCAGAAACTCTCCAGTATCCTATAGAAAATATCTAAAAAGAAACATATAGAACAACTGTAAATATAAAAAAGACCATTAAAAAATATGGGACTTGGTGTAAAGGTCTAAGCTAGTGTGAGAGGCAGCCCCTAAAATGGGCCCCAATGACCCCTGCCGCCTGATATTCATGGGTTTGTATCATTACCTTTCATGATGGGCTGTCACTTCTGTGATTGTGCTTGCATCTTGCTCACCATCTCTCTCTCTCTCTCTCTCTCTCTCTCTCTCTCTCTCTCTCTCTCTCTCTCTCTCTCTTTCTCTCTCTCTGCCCTCTCTCTGGGAGAAGCAAGCAACCATGCTTTGAGTACCCCGGTGGAGAGGCCCACTTGTCAAGGAACTTGTGTCTGCATCCAATGACCAGTGAGAACCTAATGTCTACTGGTAGTCACATCAGAGAACCTGGAAGCAAAGCCTGTACCAGTTGAATATTAAGATGACACCTAGACTTCAGCCTCTTGAGAGACACTGAGCAACACACCATATACAAAATTTAATTGAAATGAATAAAATACAATGTAAGAACTAAAACTAAGAACTTAGAGGTAAATAAAGGGCATATATATTTGTGATCTTGGATTGGGCTTTAAAAATATGACATCAAAACCATAAGCAGGATGGGGAGCAGATGTAGCTCAGGGGTTGAGTGCCTGCTTTCCATGTTCAGGGTCCCAGGTTCAGTCCCTGGTACCTCTTAAAACAAACAAACTAAATAACTAAAAACCAACGCTCATTGGGAAGAGGATGTAGATCAGTGGTTGAGTGCCTGTTTCCCATGTATGACGTCCTGGGTTCAATCCCTGGTACCTCTTAAAAAAAAAAAAAAACATAAGCAGGAAAAATGGACAATTTGGACATCATTAAATTTAAAATATTCTGTGCATTCAGGGACACTATCAAAAAAGTGAAAAGACAAAGCAGAGAACGGGAATGCGTATCATATATCTGATAAGGGACTTGTATTCAGAATATATAAAGTACACTTACAATATAACAGTGAAAAGATGAATAACCCAATTTCAAAATGGAAAAAGATTTGAAAATGTGTTTCTTCAAAGAAAATGTACAAATAGCTAATAATTAAATAAAAAGATGCTCAACATCATTACTCTTCAGGGAAATGTAACTCAAAGTCAAAGAGATACCATTTCACAACAACAAGGATTGCTATAATTTAAAAAATGGAAAATAGCAAGTGTTGGCAAGGATATGGAGATATTGAAACCCTCATAACATTGCTGGTGGGAATGTATAATGGTACAGACACTGTGGAAGACAGTTTAACAGTTCCTCAAAAAGTTAATCATAGCGTTACCATATGACCTGGCAATTCCACTCCTAGGTATACACCCAAGATGATGAAAAAATATGTTTACACAAAAATTTGTAGATGAATGTTTTTAGCAGTATTATTTATAATAACAAAAATGTTGAAACAACCCAAATGTACATCAATGGATGAAAGGGTAAACAGAGAGTGGTATACCATGCAATGGAAGGTTATTCAGCTATAAAAAGGAGTGCAGTACTGATACATGCTACAACAAGGACGAACCTTGCATCAGTCAGGGTTATTTAGAGAAACACATTTATTTTCAGCAATTGGTTCACACAGCTATGGGAGCCGGCAAGTTCAAGACACACAGGGCAGTCCATCGGCTGAAGATTGATGTTGTGGTCTTGAGTCCAAAACAGGTAGGGGAGGCCGGCAAGCTAGAAATTCCAAGGGGAGTTGATAGTGTAGTGGTGGGGCAGAATTACTTCTTTCTGAAACCTTCATTTCTTTGCTCTTAAGACCTCCAACTGACTGGATGAGATCCACTCACTTTATTGAGTGCAATCTCCTTAATGACAACTGATTACAAATACTTAATCCCACCTACAAATAACCTCCTCAGCAAACATCAGACAGTATTTGACCAAACAACTGAACAACGTAATCTAGTCAAGATGACACATGAAAGCATCACAAACCTTGAAAACATTATGCCAGAGGAAAGAAGTCTGACACAAAAGGTCACGTATTGTGTGCAACCATTTATATGAAATGTTCGGAATGGACAAATGCATAGAGAGTGAAAGTAGATTACTGGTTACCAAAAGATGAGGGGATGCGGGAATTGGGACGCACAGGGTTTCTTTTGGGATGATGTAAATATTCCAAAATTAGATATTGGTAATGATTGTACAACTTTGTGAAAATACTAAAAACCAGGGAACTGTGCATTTAATATGGTTAAAATGGCAAATCCTGGTTGTGCAAATTTTATCTCAATAAAAAAATTGAATGAAAAATTTTAAGCTATTAGATATGTTAAAAATGCTGCTCAGTACAAAATCAAATTCACCAACTTTAGGAACGCAGTAAGAAGAGCACATTAAACCTAAATCAAGCTGAAGAAAGAAAATAATAAAGATTACAGAGAAATTCAATAACACAATACAGAAAAACAATGTAGAAAATCAAATAAACCAAAATAAGAGTCTTTGAAATAGCAATAAAACTGAAAATATCTACCAAACAAAACAAGAAAAAAAAGAGAAGTCACAACTTATTAGGTTGGTGCAAAAGGAATTGCAGTTTCAGACTGTGAATTTCAAATCATTATAAATAGGCTCAAACACATCTTTATTAATCAAAACAGGAACCATTGCAATCAGCATATTTTTGCCAATGAGAAGTAAATTTGTTTATTCTTGTAGCATAAAAATCCGTGCTTTGGGATTTGATGAACTCTTGGAAATTTTCCATCAGCTCATGAGGCACCCACTTATCAAGCTTTTTCACCTTTCCAATTTGCTTCAAATGCCAAACGACCATAGAATTGTTGACGTTGAGGTCTTCGGCAACTTTACCTGTAGTTGTAAGAGGATCAGCTTCAATGGTTGCTCTCAATTGGTCGTTGTCCTCTTCCGATGGCTGGCCACCATACCCCTCATCTTCAAGGCTCTCGTCTCCTTTGCAAAACTTCTTGAACCACCACTGCACTGCGCATTCGTTAGCAGATCCTGGCCAAATGCATTGCTGATGCTGCACTTGTGTCTGGTGCTTTATGACCCATTTTGAACTCAAATAAGAAAATCACTCGAATTTGCTTTTTGTCTAACATTATTTCCGTAGTCCAAAATAAATATAAAATAAACAGCAATTAATAAGCCATTAGCAAAAAATGCAAAGTGAGAAATGCACACTAAATTGATGTGTAACATAACCACATCTATTTAAGAATGTATTCCAATATCAAATGGCAAATTTCAACAATGCAAAATCGCAATGACTTTCGCACCAACCTAATAACAATAGCAATACTGAAAGTAGGCAGTACAACTCATCCCACAGACAGTAAAATTATAGTTAGTTAATACTCATATAACTCTGCATCCATGAATTAAACAACTTAGGTGAAAAGTTATGTTGAAAGACATAAACTATCAAAATTTACCCAAGAAAGAACCTGAAAACTTTGATCTCTATTAATGAAACTGACATTGTATTTAAAACCTTCTAATGAAAACACACCAGGCCAAGATGTTGTTACTGGTGATTTCTATCAAATGTAAGGAAGAAATAATACCAATTCTAAGCATTCTTTAGCAGAAAATATAAGAGGAGGAAACATTTTCAAATTAATTTTATTAAACCTGAATTCCCTAATACCAAACAAGAGAAAGACAATATCCCTTATGAATGCAGATGCCAAAATCCTCATCTATATATTGCAAAATTGAATCTAATAATATATAAAAAGGGTAATAGCTCACAAATAATGCCTCCCGGAAAGTGCAAGTATGGTGTAACACTTAAAAGCCAATATTATTAGCATATTAAATAAGAAAAAAAGATGATCCTCTCAATAAATAGAGAAAATTCAATCAACAAAATTCAACATCCATTCATTATAAAAATCTCGGCAAACTAGGAATAGAAGGATACTTCTTTAGTCTAATATAGCATATGAACAAAAAAATGACATGTAAGATTATATTTAATTGGTGAGACAGTTTCCCCCCAAGAACAGGAAAAAAAAAGAAAACCAAGTAACTCCATTTTCACCAATCTTAGTCAACATCCTTCTGAAATCCCTACCTAATACAATAAAGAAAGAAAGAGAAATAATGGCATACATTGGCAAAGAAAATATTAAAATTGTCTTTATTCATGGATGATATGATTCCTGCTGTCATAAATCCTAAGTAATTTACTAAAACACTCATGGAACTAATTAAATCAAGTTTAGCATAGGATGCCATGTCAAAATGCAATAGCCAATTTAATTCCAAAATACCAAAACTGAAAAATTGAAAAAATTATTCCTTGTGTAATTAAATCTGAAAATATTGTGCTTTTTGTTTTGCTTAGCTTTGTTATTTTAATAACAGCTGTATTGTGATAAAATCCACATACTATGAAATTTAGTCTTTTTCAGTGTACTGTTCAGTGTTTTTAGGATATTCACAGAGTTGTGAAATCATTAACTTTATCTAAAATTTTCTTCATCCCCAAAAGAAACTCCATATCTATTCAGTCATTCCCTATTATTCCCTCCCCACCATAGAATATGATATGTGATAAAATATGGAAAGAATTTCCCCCCAGAAATTGTCATTTTTGCTGGCTGTTGATGCTGCTGTTGCTGTTTGTTTGATAACATTCTTGGGTTCTTTCTGTAAAGTCTGCAATCTTTGTCACCTGCAAACACTTAAGTCTCCGCTCAGTTAGCTTAGTGGTCAGCTACTGATTGGAAAGAGATTTCTTCAAAAGTCTTGAAGCAACACATGTCCCAGTCTTTGTTGAGGGCTCTGTGTGTACCCCTTCAATGCTATGGCAAGCAGTTTCCCACTCTGCCTTAGCCTTCAGTTCCGGCCTGCCTGGAATCTCAAGGTCAGTCAGAGGTGAGAGAATAAGCCTTTTTCTGGTACTTCTCGGGCATTCCTATGGTCTTCTAAACTCGTGTGGCCTTCTAGATTCCAAATAGCATGTTAGAATTTTTCACAACATGCCTATGGACATCTAATTCCCCAGTTTTTCCTTTTAAGTATTTTGGTCAAACTATTATTAGCCCCAACATGTATTGCTGGCTCAGGTGACCACAAACTTAAACAATCGTCACTAAATGTTTACGACAAATACTTTGGGGATAGGGCAGTTGGCACAGAGAAATCTCTGAGTCCGGTCAAATAAAGACTTTTCAGGAAGCTGCCAGACAGGTAAATCATGATAGTTCTCTGAGATGGTGCTTTGACGGCAGCTCCAAACTCATTCTGCCCTGTCCAGTTGTGGTTAGACTGCTGGTTTTCACGGATACCCTATTTCTGAGGCTTTCTGCTTTCAAATCTACCACAGAGATTGTAGAGGGGAATCAGAAATAGGGCAAGTTAATGTGTCACGTGGCTACTTGTTCTTAGCTTGATTTAACCATTTTTCTTGAATAAAAGTTCCTCTAATTGTTGTAAGCTTTTGGTTATTTTCCAAAGTTCTGAAAAAAAAGATGAATTTAATATTTTTGTCTTTTTTTTTTTTTTATTACTTTTACAGAAGAATAGATTTGGGGCCGTTGTAAAGCTACCACTCTGGAAGCCCTTACCTGAACATTTGGAATTTGAATTACAAAAAAGCAATAACTTTGATAATAGCATCAAAAAATGAAGTATTTAGCATAAATCTAAAAATCTTAGCAAACTCTGTATGTTTAAAACTACAAAACACCAGTCAAAGAAATCTGCAATAAATAAATAAATGGTAGGCTATACTGCAATCATGGATAGAGTATGGTTAAAGATGCACCCGCCCCCCATTTAATCTATAGATTCAGTGGTGCAATCCCTATCAAAATCACAGCAAGTGTTTTTGTAGATACCAACAGACAAATTCTATAATGCATGTGGAAAGGAAAAGAGACTAGAAGAGACAAAACAATTCTAAAAAAGAAGAAAACAATTGGCAAACACACACTATGCAAATGCAAGAATTATAATAAAGCTCCAGTAAAAAAAGACTGTTATTGGCAACAGAATAAACACAGAGATAAACGGAATCGACCCACACAAATATAGTCTATTTATTTTTGGCAAAGGGGCAAATACAATTCAATTGAGAAAATAGAGATTTTTAAACAAATGGTGTTGGAACAATTGGGCATTCATATGCAAAAACTAACAAACAAAAAAGAACATCTTTAAAAATAAAAAAAAAAAAAGAGCACCCAGGAGGGACATAGAGGTATAGCAACAACGACCAATTATTTCGGGTGGTTTACATGTATTTCTTTATGTAATCTTATCAACTCCTTATGAGGTAAGTACCGTATTCCTATTTTACTGATAAGGAAACTGAGGCACAGAGAAACGAAATTATGACCTGGTCGAATTGGAATGCATGCAATCTGATTCTAGGACTTGCACCCTTAAACTGCCGCACAATCTTGCTTCCTAGTAGGTAGGGAGGTTTGTTCCTTGAGCATCCTGCGTAAAAAGGTTTCTATTGTTAGATTTTGGAAACATGAATTCTATAGTCTCTTTATGGAGATTTGCTATATGCAATCAAATAGTAAAGGTTCTGTGAAGACCTGTGATAAAGAAACCTTGGCTTAAAAAAAAGAATGAAAAGGCGAAGCATAGACTAGGAGAAAATATTGTATGGCATATGGTTAGCAAAGTGTTCCTATCCAGAATATATGAAATAGTCCGACAAATAGATTAGAAAAAAGAGAGGCAACCCCCCAAAAAAATTTGGCAAAAGATTTTAATATAAACTTGACCAAAAATGATTGCTAAGTGTCACTATTCATATGAAAATATGCTCTACCTCACTAATCAACAAGAAAATTAAAGTTGATACCATAACAAAGTACCGCTCTGTACTCCCACCAGAATGGCTAAAATTAAAATCCAGAAATATCAATTGTTCACAAGAGTAAGGAGTAACCAGAGCTCCCATGCACTGCAAGTGAGAGGTTCAGTGGGTACAATCAGTTTGGAAAGTTATTTAACAGGTCTATTTCAGGTCTATTAAAGACACTAAAACTCAGCAATTTCAGTTCTAAGTAAATATCTTTCATATGTGTATAAAGAATGTTCTCAAGGAGCGATTTTCACAATAGTCAAACACCAGAAAGAACTCAAATGTTCATCAACAAAAGTATGGATTTTAGAAATGTGGTATATTTATATAGTTGAGTACTATATGGCACTGAAAAATGCACAAACTAAAGCTATGTGAATTAACATGTATCTCAAAACATAAGGATAAGCAAAAGAAACCAAAGATAAAATAATACATATTTTTTATGAGGTTCAACAATAGTCAAAACTAAATCTATGGTACTATAAGTCAAGGTTCTGGTTAATTTTAGGGAGAGAGATTGTACTGGTCAAGGGAAATGAGGGGGAATGTTGGGGTACTGTTAATATTTCATTTCTTGATTTGGTTACTGATTATATGGATCTGTTCAATTTCTTATACTTTATCAAGCTATAGACTTATTTGAACATTTTTCTGCTTTATACTACATAAACAAATCTAACTACTTGTGGTAGGAGAGGCCCCCAAAGGTTTTCACATCCTATTCCTCAGAACTTGTGAATATGTGAAGTTACACTGCAAAAGAGAATCAAGATTGTAGATGAAATTAGAGTAGCCAATCTGCTTACCTTGGTACAAGGAGCTTTTCCGGGATTACCCAGGTAGGCCCTATGCAATCACAAGGGTCCTTATAAGTAGAAGAGGGAATAAAAAAAGAAGGAGACAGGGAGATGGAAGCATGGAAAGACTCAGCCACAAGTTCCTGACCTAGAATGAACCAAGGAATGTTGGTGTTCTCTAGAAGCAGGAAAAGGCAAGGAACGAATTCTCCTTGGAGCACCCAGAAGGAAAGCAGCGCTCCTGACACCGCAGTGTTACCAAGGAGACATTTCCAGCGTCTGACCTCCAGAGCTATAACATAATAAGTTTGCACTATTTTAAGCCACTAAGCTTCTGACAATTTGTGACAGAAGCAGTAGTAAACTTACCCGTGAATTATATGTGAGACCTATCTGGAAATCATCATAAACTTCTATAAAACACATGAAAGAAGTGAAAATATTTATGATGACTAGAAAGGCTCAACAATATAATGAAGCCAATTCCCCATAATTCATTCACATATCAACTCAAAAATTCATACATTGACTTAAAATGCACTATCTCAAGAAGAACCAATGAAAAGTTGGGGAGAAAAGCAAGTGAGGTGACTTACTTACCAAATGTAAAGTAGTATTTATAAGCTATATTAAATTTCTTAATTTTATGATGTATATGAATTTAGACAGTAAAAGGCTGGTGCATAGGTCAATAGAACAGAAATAGACCAGATAATGAATGGGTCTTCGGCATTCAATCGAAAAGACATTACAAATCATGCAGCAAGGCATTCATTTATGTAATGGTGACATCACAATTGACTTTCCCACTGGAAACAAAAAGATCAATGACACCATACCCTAAAATAAGATTCAGATGTGTATTTTAAAAAGGACAAATTGAAAAAGAAAATCTTTAAAACAGAAGAATTTGTAAGAAGACTTTTTTATAAAAAGATTTCTTAAATGAGATCCCCAAATCAAAATAATAATAATAATAAACTGAAAAAAAATGAACACAATCACATTAAAACATCACAGCAAATTATAATTTTAAAAAAACAAGCTATGAACATGTAGACTTAAGAAAGAACTTACAACCTATGTAATGGAATAAACCAGAATATATATATATTGATTCTTATTGATGTGTATGTATGTGTGTATGTGTATGTGTGTGTATATATATATATATATATATATCAATAAGAATCCATAAAATAGACACACTCTCAAATAGAAAAATTGTCACAGAATAAAACAAAAAATTCAACAAAGAAGAAAACTGGGAAGACTTCAGGGGAAGATGGCAGAGTAGGAATTTCCAGGACTCAGTCCTTCTAACAAAACAACCATTAAACAGGCAAGAACTATTTGAAACATTTATTTTGAAACTCTGGAGGCCAGAAGAACACTATACAGCATCCAGGAAGAGAAGGAGGCAAAGGCTGATAAATTACAGTAAAGAACTATAAACTGCTCTCTCCATACAAAGGCTACTGGTTCCCATTCTCCACTCTTGTGGCAGACCACATGGGTTGCAGTCCCTGGCTAGCTGGCTGGTGACAGAAAAGGATGTAAAAATCCTTTTCCCCAAGACAAAGGATAGGTATGGCCGATCACTGATCACAGCTTTTATTTAGTGAATTTGAATCACTGGGGCCGCAGCTCTGAGGGCAGCTATTGTTTCCACCAGACACGGACAGAGGTGGTGGCAGCCATTGTTTCAATCCTCCCAAGACAGAGGCAGAGGTAGTGGACATTTAAAGATGCACATGGTTCATTTTCCAGGATAGATCACATGTTGGTCACAAGACAAGTGTAAATAAATTTAGAAAGATTGAAATCATAGAAAGCATTTTCTCTGGCCACAATGGAATGAAGCTGGAAATCAATAACAGGAAGAGAACCCAAATATATATGGAAGCTAAATAACACTTTCTTAAACAACCGTTGGGTCAAAGAAGAAATTGAAAGGAACATCAGTAAGTATAGAGACGAATGAAAACGAAAACACAACATGTTAAAACTTATGGGATGCGGTGAAGGCAGTGCTGAGAGGGTAATTTATAGAACTAAATGCCTACATTAAAAAAGAAAAAAAGAGCTAAAATCAAAGGCATAGCTGCAAACCTGTAAGGAACTAGGGAAAGAATAGGAAATTAACCCCAAAACAAGCAGAAGGAAATAAATAACAAAGATTAGAGCAGAAATAAATTAAATTGAGAATAAAAGAGAGAGAGAGAGAATTAACAAAACCAAAATTTGCTTCTTTGCAAAGATCAATAAAATTGACAAACACTTAACTAGACTGACAAAGGAAAAAAGAGAGAAGATGCAAATAAAATCAGAAATAAGAGGGGGGACATTACTAATGAACCCACAGGAATAAAAAGAATCATAAGAGGATACCATGAACGACTGTATGTCAACAAATTAGGCAACCTAGATGATATGGACAAATTCTTAGAAATACACAACTACCTACATTAACTCAAGAAGAAATAGGAGTTCCCAACCGACTAATTAATAGTGAAGAGATTGAATCAGTAATCAAAGAAACCCCAACAAAGAAAAGTCCAGGACCAGATGGCTTCACAGGGCAATTCTACTAAACATTCCAAGAGGATTTAAATCTAATTCTGCTCAAACTCTTCCAAAACATTGAAGCAGAGGAAACACTCCCTAATTTATTCTATGAGGCCAATATCACCCTCATATAAAAGCAGGATAAAGATACCACAAGAAAAGAAAACTACAGACCAATATCTATTATGAATATAGATGCAAAACTCCTCAGCAAACAACGAGCAAACCAAATCCAGAATCATATTAAAAGAATCATATACCATGATCAAGTGTGATTTGTCCCTGGTATGCAAGGGATCAACAAAAAAAATCAATGAATGTACCATACCACCTTAACAGAATAAAAGGAAATTAAAAATATATATATATGACCATCTCAATTGAAGCAGAAAAGGCATTTGACAAAATACAGCACCCTTTCTTGATAAAAAATGCTTAAAACACTGGGAATAGAAGGAAATTTCCTTCACATGATAAAGTGCGTATATGAAAACCCCACAGCTTACATCCTCCTTAATCGTGAAAGACTGAAAGCTTTCCCTCTAAGATCAGGAATGAAACAAGGATGCCCACCATCACCACTGTTATTCAACATTGTAATGGAAGTTCTTGCTAGAGCAATTAGGCAAGAAAAGGAAATAAAAAGCATCCAAATTCGAAAGGAAAAAGTAAAACTTTCCCTATTTGCAGATTATATGATCCTATATACAGAAAATCCACAAGAAAGCTACTAAAGCTAATAAACAAGTTCATCAAAGTTGCAGGATGTAAGATCAACACACAAAAGCTCAGTAGTGTTTCTATACACAAGCAACAAACAATTACAATAAGAAATCAAGGAAAAAATTCTATTCACCATAACAAGTTAAAGTCAAATATGTAGGAATAAATCTAATCAAGAATGTAAAGGACTTGTACACAGAAAACTACAAAACATTGCTAAAAAAAATTAAAGAAGACCTTAAATAATGAAAGGACAATCCATGTTCATGGATTGGAAGACTAAATAGCATTAAGATGTCAATACCATCCAATTTATATGTTTATACATTCAATGCAATGCCAATCAAAATTCCAACATTATTCTTTGTAGAAATGGAATAGTCAATCATCAAATTTATATGTAAGGGCAAGGAGCCCGAATAGCTAAAGCTGTCTTGAAAAGAAGAGTGAAATTGGAGGACTCACACTTCT
This sequence comes from Cabassous unicinctus, assembly GCA_029593785.1. Classification (NCBI taxonomy): domain Eukaryota; kingdom Metazoa; phylum Chordata; class Mammalia; order Cingulata; family Chlamyphoridae; genus Cabassous; species Cabassous unicinctus. The sequence continues at coordinate 37,126 of JAQZBX010004980.1, read as the reverse complement.
CAATTTTAAAACCCATTATAAAGCTATGATAATAAAAACAGCATGGGACTGGCATAAGGATAGATGTATAGACCAATGATATAGATTTAAGAGCTCAGAAATCAACCTTCATATTTATGGTCAACTGATTTTTGTCAAGGTGGCAAAGACCTCTCAATTGTGAAAGAATAATCTCTTCAACAAATGGTGCTGGGAAAACCGGATCTCCATTTGCAAGAAAAATAAGGAGGATTCCTTACCTCATACCATATGTAAAAATCAACTCAAAATGGATCAAAGACTTTAATAGATGAGCTAGAGCTATCAAATTCATAGAAGAAAATGTAGGGAAACCTCTTCAGGATGTTTTGTTAGGCAATGATTTCTTAGACTTTATACCCAAAGCACAAGCAACTAAAGAAAACATTAGATAAATGGGGCCTCATCACAATTACAAAGTTTTGGTCCTCAAAGGACTTTATCACAAAAGTAAAATGACAACCTACACAACTGGAGAAAATATTTGGAAACCACATATCTGATCAAGGATTAATATCCAGAATATACAAAGTAATCCTTCAACTTAAAAACAAAAAGACATATAACCCAATTTAAAAATAGGCAAAAGATTTGAACAGATATCTCTCCAAAGAAGATATATAAATGGCCAGAAAGCACATGAAAAGATGTTCAACATCACTAGCCATCAGGGAAATGCAAATCAAAACCACAATGAGATACCATTTCACACCCAGTAGAATTGCTGCTATTAAAAAAATGGAAAATACCAAGTGTTGGAGGGGATGTGGAGAAATAGGAACACTCATTCATTGCTGGTGGCAATGTAAAATGGTGCAGCTGCTGTGGAAGATAGTTTGGTGGTTCCTCAAAAAGTTACTTACAGATCTACCATATGATCAGGCAATCTCACTAGTAGGTATATACCCCAAAGAATTGAAAGCAGGGACTCAAACACCAATGTTCATAGCAGCATTGCTCACAATTGTCAAAAGATGGAATTAGCCCAAGTGCCACATCAACCAATGAATGGATAAGCAAAATGTGGTATATATGTATAACGGAACACGATTCAGCCATAAAAGAATAAAGCCCTGAAATGTGTGGCAATATGGAAGAACCTTGAAGACCTCACGTTGAGTGACATAAGCCAAATACAAAAAGACTCACTGATTTGAAACAGTTAGAATAAGCAAACTCTGCATCAGAATCTAGAATGTAGGTTACCAGGGAATGGGATGGGGATAGGGAATGGGAAGTTACATACAGAGTTTCTATTTGGAATAATGGAAGTATTTTGGTAATGAAGGGTGGTGATGGTAACACAACTTTGTGAATACAATTAAAAGCACTGAAAATATATCTGAATATGATTAAAAGTGGGAATGTTAGATTGCATATATGGTAACAGAATAAATCAAAAAAAAAAAAAAACCCATGGAACTACATTACACAAAGAGTGAACCCTAAGTTAAAACATGGACTTTACTTAATAGTACAATTAGGAAAATGTGTTGTCATTAATTGTAACAAATGTTCTACACAATGCAAGGTGGTAGTGTGGTGTGTGGGAATCCTGTAGTTTATGCATGATTGTTCTATAAACCCACAACTTCTCTAATAAAGAAAACAATTTAAAAAAAAATTAGAATGTAAATTATCATTAAATGTTGTGATAATCACTCCTGAGGTGGGTGTAGATCCTCAACTGGTGCTTGGACCTTGGAAAGTATTAAAGAGAAGGTCCCTCTCCAATGGAAAGCTGAGAAAGAAATGTAGCAAAATATTATCCATATTTCAATATCAAGTGGAAGGAATTTGTTTAAAGTTTAAAAAAGAGCAATTGGCAAATGAGAAGATTTCCATCTTCACCAATGTATCAGAGAAATGCAAATTAAAGTCACAAGAAATTTCATTTCATAATAATGGGGTTAAAAATATAAACAACTTTGACAATACATACTGAGTCAAAATTCTTTAAACAGACATTAAGTAAAAGCCCAACTCAAATTGGCTTAACAATAAGGAAATATATTAGCTTACAGAACTGGAAGTCCCAAGGTTATTCAAGCTTCGGGATGTCAGTCTAATGGGACATGGCTTCTTTTCTCTCTGATTCCCTCCTCCATATGTCATTTTCACCTTCATTATGCTAAACTGTTTTCTTTAAACCATTTGTTCTCTAATTTATTCATCCAGCAAGAGACCATGAGATAGTTACCGTTATTGTTCATACTTTGCAGATAAGGAGACTGACTTACCAAGAAGTTAAATTTACCCAAGCCTGCTCAGCTGGCAAGAGGTGTTTGTGCTAAAGACTTCACACATTGAAACAATGGTGCATTGCCTTTATCATTGATTAAAGCTTAATGGGAAAAAATATCTAAATGGAGCATTTTCCATACAGCAGACTTGAAGTCAAAGGTCATTGAACCATAACACTTGTCCTTGTGGAATTTACAAAATGGGGAGGATGTCAACAAGTGAATTTGTAATTACAATACAATGCGATTTGGGCTCCTATGCACCTGAGGAGCAGAACAGAAGATAGGGTCGCTCCCTGGAGAGGACACTAGCCCAACCTGAGATGAAGTGACCTCTAGTTGACCTTCCCTGCAATCTCCCTTTCTATAGTGCAAAATTGAGTAAACGTGTTTGACAATGCAGATGTGCAGGGGCTACTTATCACCATGCAACCTGCATTGGGAGTGTGAGCTAGTTACAGGGGAAAGCCAGCTGCCTCCCACTTGGGAACTATATTCCCTCCATCTTAAGATGGAGAAGAGCCCTGGTTCTGGGGAAGCTGAGCTTTACTGCAACCCCTCCATATAAAGCGGCCCCTACCCTGCCCACACAGCACCTCCTCCTAGCTGTCTTATTATCCAGGCAACTAAAGGTGAGCCTAATTGACTAGTTTCCAAAAATTCTGCCCAGTGCATCACAATTAACATGTAATACTGGTGTTACATTAAGCCCCGATTCAAAATTCTCTCTCTCTCTCTCTCTCTCCCCCCTTCCTCCCTCCCTTCCTTCCGTTCTTTCTTTCTGGAACAAAACCAAGAGAGCAACAAGTTTAACCTACAATATTGGGAATATTATTTTTCATTTGGTGACTCTACCATATCCATCCAGTAGCACTCTCGGGAAGTTGCTTTTCTGGAATGATTCGAGGGGTCGCTCTGCTCTGGGTACCAGCTAGCATCTTGCATGCTCTCTGTTACCCACTCTGCATGGCAATTGTTCAGCATTTTCCAGGCTCTAACCAAGGGAGTTAATTCCCGTGCATACTAGGCCAGGGCCATTACATATTTAACAGTCAAGCTGAAAAAATTGTCACTAAGGAGGGAAGGAAAAAACACTAACATCCAGAAAAATGCAGAAATCAGAAATAGTGCAGTCCTCATGTGGATTGAGAATAAAATTCCCCAAAGGCAAAGGATGGGTGTTACTCAACTTTGTGATGTCAGAAGCTGGCCAAGTGCCTGGGCTAAAATAGGTTTCTAGCAAATTTTGGATTAATTAATTAATTAATTGAATACCAAATCTAGGTGACCAATCCAGAATGGGTGAAATTTGCCCACGATTCAAGATCATGTGATTTAGGAATCCCCGTCTGCATTACTCTTGTGAACAAATAGCATAAACAGGATATCTGGAAGATTACACTGTAGGGGCTGGACAAGGATGCAATAGGAAAGGAACAGAATTTGAAATCAGGAAACAGTGTGACATACTAGATCCACTCCTATTGGTCATGTTCGACCTCAAAAGGCAAGAGATTGGCTCGTTATGCTGGAACGACCTTGAGAGCCATCCAAACAAGGTCATCCAGGTCATCCAGCCCAGGCATGGCCATAGCTTGTGCTCCAAAGCCGGAAGCAATGCTGGCCACAAAATTGAGGTCAGGAAATGCTAGGTCAGTTTGAAGTGAAGGGAAGCCATCTTATCTAAAAGAACCACCCTGTGACAGAAACAAATAAAAATGATTTCAGTATGAGGCTGGCACTGGAAAAAGCCGGCACTCTTCCCATCATATCACGCCGTTTCCATTTTTAAATCATGGCAAAAATGGGGAACATTTGAACATATGTGACATTGACAAGTTTCCCTACCTTCTCAATTTCCACCATATGCAAAATGGGGCTGATAACAGCTGTTGTCATAGAGATGGCTAGAAAGATTAAGTACACTGAGATGCAAAACGTGGAAATTGCTAGGCTGACCACGCATTATTATAAAATGGAACTCATTAGTTAAGGCCTGTGGTATTTCAGACCACTTTCCCCTACTATCTTCAGGTATGATTCACTTCTTTGTTCATTTCAGAGATTTTGAGTTCGAGCTTTTGTCATTTCCAAATTCCATATTCTTCAAATGTGAGGCATTCCCATTTTTTAATCACTATTTCCAATTACAGTATGGATGCCTGAGGGCATTTGTTATAATGACATTTTGCTGTTTCATTTATATGCAGTTAGGTTTATTCGATATATTCCATTCACAGAACTTGTTATAAACTTGGGAAAAAAGCATGTGCTCTGCCGTTTTTACCATGTTATCTCAGGAAATTTGAAGTTGTGTTAATATCTCTCACAATTATTTGTGACCATTAAAGAAAGAAAGAAGGTTTGACACTTAATAAGGGATATTGATGATGTGATAATTATGGTGGTAAGTTTCCATTCTTCCCAGATAAAAAGATTGAGTCAATGTCCCTGGCACTTTACCATTATTCCTCAGTTTGCCAAAAAATTTAAAAAGTAGCTTGTCTTATTATAGCCCTCATAAAGAGGTCTGTGGCAGATACTATGTACCTACTAGCTCTCTTCTTTTTTACCTCCAGGACTCTGATTTTGCCCATCAATGGGCCCAGCTTAGGAAAAAAAATAAAAACCCTTCATTTCTCAAGCTGGGGATGTCTGAGAATATTCATGTGAATTAATGAGATCTATTTATTCAACACATATTTTTGAGTTCTTACTATGTGCCGGGGATGTTTCTAGGTGGCGAATGAGATATTAGCAAAAGCAAGCCTGCTAGGGATAATTGGGAAAGCACTGCTTTCTAAAAATAGGCACCACAGCTCCCTTCTGTCCCTTTCCCGCTCTTCATGTCTGAAGGGTGAATGTTATGGCTAGGGCTGCAGCAGTCATTTTGCCAACAAGAAGGAAAGGCCAATGGAATTGCAGGCTTTAGCCTTGTGATTCAGCCCTGGAAGTTTTGTCACCACACAGCTTATCATACAAGAAAATATCAAACCTATACCTTTGAAAGTCATGACTATTTAGGTGTTTTGTTAAAAGCAGCAAACAAATTTATTACTTTATCTGTAATTGCTTTATGTTTGTTTGGGTTTTTTTTTCATATTATTTTAAGGGCCTTTCATTTCCCTTTAATAAACACCGTGTCTCATCTTATGGTATTCACAGGTGTGCAGGAAAATTTCTTCAAAGATTCCTGTCTTTGAGAAACAGGCTAGCATATAAATTATGGAATAACACATCAGAGTTCCTTTTTTTTAATCTTAGAGATTCTATTCTATAATATGCTTGTTTTACAAATGAGAATATTGAGACTTAGAGGGATTGGATAATTTATTTAAAATCACACTGCTGGTTGGCAGTAGAATTAGAGTAAATTTCAGTTTACATTGACACCTAGTTCAATGTTATTTTCAAAAAACCGCATAACCAACCTGAATCATAGAGGAAATAACAACAACAACGAAAAAGAAATAAATTTATAGGTTCATGTCCTTTAGAATAAGCTTTGAGGGTTATTAATTCTGCAAGATATTATAATAGCTATAACGCTATTGTTATATGTTTCATTTTCCAAGGAGTTTGGGAAACACTGCAATAATGTCAAATATGTTTGTTTCCCTAGGACTTTTCAGAGTCTGTAATATGCAAATGTGCACAAAGAACTTCGAAAAAACAGAAGTAGTGTGCATAATATTCTCAACTAAGTTAGACCATGGAAGCTGTTTTTCTTGAAGCATTTCATGGGACTGGTGTTCTGAGAAATAAACTTTGAAAAACAACTTTATCTAAAAACCTTTTTGAAATGATTCAAGAAATAAATAGAAATTACAATGAAAACATATCAGGTTATAGTTAAACACGCTAAAAATTATAACACAGCTTTCTGCCATAAGGAACTTAAACACTGAAAAATTAAAAATCTAAGTATTCTGGATAAGAAAGATCTTTCGGCAAGAAATTAAAAGACTGTTACGCTAATTTGAAATTTGCAAAAGACGAACACTGACTATATCATTTCATGCATTTTATGTTACTGACTCACTGGCCAAATAGTAATTCATATTTTTATATCAACTTTATCCATTTATTAATGCATTATGTTAATTACTAAAATTAAAAACTGGCTGCAACTAAAAATAATTCAGATTTTTACTGATGAGGAAAAATAATGATTTGGTTTAAGAACAAAGTAAAATATTCACAGGAATAAAATTTAATTGTAGTCAACTTTCTTTTGCAACTTTTTATTTGCTCTTCAGTTGCCAGCCTATGACTGGTTTTTAGTGACATTAGAGGAATGAGTCTTTTCCTAAGAATATTTAATTTGGTCACAAGTTAGCTCCTTTATGACTTATTAATAATAAGTTTATTTAATGTCAGAAAAATGCAAAGCTTTAAAAACATTGTGTTGACTCGAGATTTATTTCAGGTCTTTTTATCCTGGGGCCTATGGACTCTTGAAGATTCTCAAAGAATCCAAGGAGCTTCTGAAAATGTTTGCAAATTTTTCTTGGTATACTCATGTTTCCAGTGAGCTTTCATCATAGCCTCAAAGATTTACTTACCAGCCAAAGGTCGGGGATCATTTACATGAGTTGCACAATTTTAAAAATGCAAATTCTAAGGGCTTAAATGAACTCATAAATTTTATTTCATTTTTGGTGGAAACACTCCACTTGAGGGAAAACACTACCTAGCAAAAAGAAAAAATATTTGTCTTTGATCAAATCAACTTCCTTGATGTGCCCTAACATTAACATCTCATGCCTCTTGTTGTATCTCCAGTGTTTGCTAATATTTCTTCCTTCTTAGTAGAAGTGTCTCATCTCTTCAGAGTTTTCCTGAAGATTTCCCAAGATATCGTGTATGAGAAAGAGAACTGTGAGCTGCAAATTGTTAAGTGAATGCTCAAATCATGGTAACACTTGGTCTTTAAAAGTGTGACCTTTTAGCACAAGGAAAAAAATTCTATCATATCTTGTATTCTGTATCAAAATTAATGTGTTTCCAATGTTCCACAAGAATTGAAATCAAGGCATTTTGTTACCACTGAAACTGAAAATCGAAATAACTACAAAACTACTTCCTTTTAACAAAATTATAATGCATTTTGCCAAATAAAGTTTGTCTACAACCTCATCAGAAGACTGGAATTTTCTCAACAGCTGGCATAGTTTTTCCCTGCTTGTCTTTATGCGGAAACACAGATATTGGAGCTACAAGATACATTTAATCCACCCAATGGCAATTATTTAAGGAAGCCCAGCTGTCACCATCACAGACGACAGTGCTCATGCCAAGCTTTGCACCAAGATGGCAACGCTTGCAATGTGCGCAGCATCTGGTGTGGTATTGACTGTCAGAGAAAATCCAGTCAGAAGACAAACACTGGACACAGACTATCACATTGCTTCTAGAACAAAAAAGCTCTGAATTGTCCTGCTGGAGCCTTCAACCTCTTCCCTGTTGTTTGATTTTTTAATTTTAGCTTTGTAGGTTAGAGGGATCCTATATTTCAACAAAACTTGCCAATTACTTAGGTTTACACCGTTAGGAGAAGATTCAGAAAATACTGCTCACGCAAACTGTGAGATTTTCTGAGGAATGTAATGAAAAAGAAATCAAGTTTTAAGTGAAAAACATTTGAATAGTTCTGGAAATAAAAACGTATATTTTTCAATTGTTTATCAACTACAAAAGTCTCTAACCCAGTGAATCTTCTGACATCTTACTCAATTCCAAAAGGCATTGCCCAAGGGAACCTTAGGTGATGAAGATAGAACTTTAGGCTTTATCTGCCCTGTCCAACATTGGCCACATGTGGCTACTAAGCACTTGAAATGTGGTTAGTATGATGGAGGAAGTGAATTTTTAATTTTACTTATTTTAATTAATGAGGAATTAAAAAGTCACATGTAGCTAATGGCTCCCCTATTGGGCATCAGAACTCTAAAGAATCATTATAAAGTGAGATACCATGATTTAACACCATGATTTAAGTACGATTCACCTGAAAAAGGGGTTTATAAAGCTGAGGTCTTTCAATGTCTCTTTGTTCTCTGGAGTTCCCCTGTGAAGCTTAGAGCCTGGGTTCAATTGCGTTTCAACTGCCAGCCATGTTTTGCCATTAAAACGACCCCACAGGTATTTTACTCAGTGGAAAGCAATCAAATTGTTGTTTAGAAATAATAATAAGTTGTTTAGAAATATAATAATAAAAACCACAATGAAACATCACTACATAGCTATCAGAATGGCTAACAAAAAATAGGGACAACACCAAATGCTAGAGAGGATAGGAAGAAATTGCATCACTCATACATTGCTGATGGGAATGTAAAGTGGTACATGCTAGAAAACTGCTTAATAATGTGTTAGGAAACCAAACTTACAAATAAAATATAACCACACACACAAAAATACTAATTCATACCTTTTTCACAGAACTCTCTCATGACCTTTAGAATCCGATGAACTGCTGTCAGATAGCTTCATTTCTTGTCCTGCAGTCCCCTGAAATTCAACATGGCGACTCTGAAACTTTTCACTTTCTATACCCTAGATTTTTCTCAGACATTCGCTGTCTCACTTGTTATAACCAACACTCACCAATTCTCTGAAGCTAGAAACTGGGCTGTTCTTGGTTCAAATAAAGAGGTTGTAGGTTAGGCACTATTTCCAGAAATGTGGGCATGGTTAAGACATGATAAAACTCACAAAGACTAGCAAAAGTGAACAGCCATCTTGCCAGCCCTGCATGCTAAAGACATGTGGGGAAGAACAGGTCTCCCCAGAGCCCAAAGAGAACTAGAACTCAAAGGATCTTTTCCTGGAAGGAATGTCCATCAAAGGCTTTACAAATATGGTGGTTAAATTTCTGAGCAAATACATGATGCAATGTCTCATACAACTGGTCTCCTCCTCTGGAATCTGCTCTAATGTTAGGAAGCGAATTGGTTGAGGATAAGCATTTCTTCCACATCTCCTTTCCCTCAACCATGCTTTCCAGGTGACATGCTTCCTGTTTGTTCTTGCTATGTCACAGTCACTGAAAACACATCACCACAACTTGCTTGCCCTGTGAATCTGCAAAAGGGAAAAATGTTTCAAAGACTTTTTGTCCTGTGTGGGCTAAGGCTTTGGGTCTTCTATGAATTGGGCATCAGAGTTTTTGCAGGTCACAGCAGAGTGCAGGCTTCCCTCACAAAAAAAAACTTGAATGAAACCATGGGAATGATAATGTTCTCCATATCTAAAGAGGTAAGAAAAGAAGCAAGCTGGTTTTTCTGAGGATTGAGGGGTTTTTTTAATATCAGAAATTATGTTCTTAAAATGGGAGCTGTTAAACTTTGGCAAACTTTGACTGAAAGGTTTCTGATGGGAGTCACTCAAACATGTTTTCATCAAAATCTTCTCATTCATTTTGTATGATGAAAGGGATGTCCTTTCATTTCCTTAAAATGTTCATGGATTTTGGAAGTGAAGGCTCTGATATGCTGAACACGATATTTCTGTAGAACCGATGGCCTTGCATGTGTATTCCTCAGATGTTGAGAAAGGAAACTCAAACACCATAGCCATGGGATCATTCCCAGTGATCACTCAGGAACATGATGAAATCTCTTCATGAGTGGTCCTCAGTTTCTAAATGAACTATTTTGATGAGTGACCCTCTGACAAGGGGAAGACGTGTGCACTGATTTCAGTATGGGAGTGCGTTTTGGGCTGTTCTTTACAAGGTCTGAGTAGACTAACACATAGAGGGCAGAACATATGTCTTACTTTTATTTCCCCTAGAAACCAGCACGAGGTAGACAGCCATGAGTTGTTAGATCAAGGCTACCTGTTGAATAAAATATTTCTCAGAAATCCTTGCTGCTACCTTGTTGTTTCTAATCTCTAAGACTTTCAACTCCAGATTATGCTTTAGTTTTCCTTTTTTTTTCATAAATTTATTCTTCCCTATCTTTTACCCGTAGGAACAAATACAATTTGAAGAGTTTTTAGTTTGACATGTGGCTATTTTAAGATTTTTAACTATGTACCTAAATAACAGTATTATATTAAACAGAAGATTGTTTTATCTCTGATATAAGGTCTCTATAATTACTTGTAAGGTTTTTACCCATATTAAACTGAATTTGAGATTTTAGCAGGATTCTTTATAAACTTGGCTATCAATTTTTCTATCTTTAGGTTCTAGAGCAAAGTTTTAAAAGAAAAACAGGTTGACACTGAAGTCCAATTGGCTATATGTGGACTAATTTACAGAAACTGTCGGTGGCTTTTAAAGGACATGAAAAAATATGAGTTGTTTCAAAAGTGTGAGAAGCAAGTCAATAACATCTCAGTCTGGTTATTAAATAATTGAATCTTATAACTGCTTACTTGGGATTAAAATATCACTTCAATACTGTTGAGAAGTTAGAATCTCTTAATGCTAAGCAGAATGTACAACAGGAAGAAACCATAGAGCCAGGGGCATAACCAGGAAACAGTCATGAAAGCATAGCAGAGACGTGTGGACTGTGGGCTGGAGGGAAGTCAAACTTCACGGCACGTCTCCACCTCGGGCCCCGGCTGCATGAGTGTTTTTAGGTTTACACTTCTGGAGTGGCAATATGGGAATGTTTTCTTAAAAGAGAAAAGAAAGCAAGGCTTTCATCGAAAGAAAAAGTGAAATATGGCTTGTGGTTCAATCAGTCTCCGGGAGAGGAAAAAGATTCATTATCTTGAAAACAATTTGGTCTTGCTCAGGCCATGCTGGGGTCACAGCAATGAACCAGAAAAAGTTGTTTGTTACCAACGGGCTCTGGCATGGAGGGTAAATGGGACCCAGACGAATGAACTGCTTGGAAAACTTTTTATACAGTGTCTGGTAACAGCAACTCGGGGGTGGAATGTACCAAGGAAGAGGAAATGTCAAACCCAGCCTAATCAAATATTTTTCTAATCCAAAATTGAATATAATTTGGTCTTGCGGGCCCTGAGAGGCCCATCGAGTGGATAAATTACATAGCACAGGCACAATCAACTAAGTAGAGTATTTGTAAGTCAAAAGACAAGAAATCAGGTACAGTCAAGGATCACTGACGCCCCTTATTCCATACAAAGCAGGTTCAGAAATTAATTTCCATAATTCACTCTCTTCTGCACAGTTCTGTTTTTAGCTGTGCTACAGGGGAAAAAGCTCTTACCTTCAATAGCCTGGGCACCCACTCATCCTCACCATCTGCTGTTTATGCAACTTGGATAAATACATCTCTGAGGCCATTTCTTTTTGCATGTGAAAAACCAGGGTGATAATGGTAAGAACAGGCATAAACACAGAATGTTGATGATTAAAAATATAAATGGAAATACCTAGAAAACCTGTACCCAAGTCACAGATCCCCTACCTAATAGTTGTGTAAAATATTTGTTTATCTGTCAAAAGGGATGCTAAGGGTATTGCTTCTGCATAGCTCTTGAAAGCATTCTGTGAGATCATGCATTTCTCATCTGTTCAGTGTCTGGTTGTCAAAACACATTAGCTACAGGATTAAGATTGCAATAAAGTAGAGAAAGAGGAGAGGAGAAGAATAAAAGACCCCCTCGCCAATAAAGTTTTTTTGTAGAATTTCCACCAAAATTTCATCTTGATTTATGACATAACAAATTGTAGTTTTGATGTTTACCTCAGCAAACTAAACCTTAAAAGGCTTATACATGCCTGTATAAGAATATTGCTATACAGAATAAGTAAAATAATATACATAAAATATCTGCATGGGGCATCTCATGAGAATAGGCCATAATTATTACATTAATAATGTGTCCTTAATACATTTAAGCATAAAAATAAGCAAATGCTAAGAAAATAAAAATCCATCCCACAGAAATAACCACTGCTAACATTTTCTTTTACATCCTTTCTGCTTTCTCTAAAGGAAAGGAAGAGTGCCATTGGCAAAGAGGTAATGAATGATAAAAAAAAAAGAAAAAAGGGGCAAAGTACAATCCTGAAATAAAAAAGAGAACTACAAAATCAGAAGACTCAATACCCACCCTTCATACCAAAGGAAACAAAGAAAACCCGCTAAATATCTGGATTTTTCTGGACTGAATAAAAATTCAGTTTTGCTATATACTGATTATAAGAAACATACTATCTTTAAAAGAAAGAACAAAAGGAAAGGAAAGCTCACAGAGAACAATTGCAGAAAATCAGGAAATAAAAATTTCACATAAATCAACTAAGGAAAGCCCACCCCACCCCACCCCCCAAAAAAACACCACCATGAAGCATATATGTCAGACTTTTTTTTTTTAGTTTCTTATTGTGCATAGCAAACTACCACACACCTGCTGGTTTACAACAACACTTCAATTTATGCTCATACTATTTTGTAGGTAGGTATTCTTGGCAAGGGTTAGCTGGATCCCACTGGAACATCAGCTCAGAATCCAAAATCATATCTCAATCTCATTAGCTCAAAGCCCAAATTCTCATCACTTATATCTCCTAAATCAGGTTTGAATGAGGCACTTGGGTGTCTTCCATTAAGCATAGCTCCTGGAGTACAATTCCTCTCCATCTGTGGACCTCTGAAACTAAAGAGACAAGTTGAGGGCCCCCAACGTTGGCTATGTACAATGGCTGGACACATGGATAAGATAAAAGCTGCATACATTAGGTTCAAACAAAAGGAAAATTAAAAGTAAAAAGGAGTCACTGGTTCCTGGCAGCTCTGAAATCCAGCTGGGAAAATGGGAGTTCCTTGATTAGGTTTCAGGGCCTGGAAATAATTCCTCCTGGCTCACAGCTCTGTTGTCGCAAATGAGTTCCGTCTTCTAAGGCACTGCTCCTTTTGTTCATGATAGGTAGCACAGGCTTCCTGAAGAGTAGTTCTACCAGCCTGGATCCTGCTAGAACTGGGGGTGACCAACAACCTCTTTCTATTTTACTCTCTCTGCCCCTTGTGATCCAAGCTAGTGGTGTTTCTGATGAAACAATTTTCTAAAGAACTTTGTGGGTTTTCCACGGATTTCACTCCATTAGACAAATTTTTTCAAGATAATCCTCTCTCTAACTTTGGCTGCTGCTGAGATGACTGAGGGACAAGGCCCCTAATCTTCTCAAGAGAATTATTCCTTAATCTCTTGAAAGAAACCTTTGTGTGAGAGAATACTCTGATGTTTTTATCTTTCTGCAAGGGTTAGCAAAAGATTGTACAGTCACACACAATCTTTCCTTGATGCCAAGTTTTCAGGAGCAATTTCTCACTTTTAGGATCTTTTGCCATCTGGAGAAGCCAGTATTTCCAAAAGTATCTGGTTCTGTTCATTTTTGTTTAACAGTCCGTCCCTCGGTTTATCTCCTCCTGCATCTTATTATAAGCATCAAGAAGAAACCAGGCAGCACCTTCAACACTTTGCTTGGAAATATCCTTTACTAGACATCCAATTCCATTATTTAGAAGCCCTGCTCTCCACAGAACTTCAGGAGGCAATTTTGCTAACCTTTCTGTCACATAGCAAGGATCCCCTTCCTACACTTTCCTAATCCAGTTACCTCACTTCCTTCTGAACCATCACCAGTAGTGTCCTCAAAGTACAGATTTCTACTAAGAATCTCTTCTTGAATATTTAGGCTTTCTCTGCTCCTCAAATTCTTCTTCCCTCTGCCTACTGTCCAGGTCCAAAATCATGCCCACCGTTTTAGCATCCCACCTCCAGGTCCCCAGATCTATATTAGTTTGCTATTGCCATGAGCCAAATTACAACCAAGTTACTGCCTTAAAACAATACCCTTGTATTTACTCAGTTTCGGTAGACCAGAAGTCCAGGTGTAGCATAACTGGGTGCTCTGCCCAAGACTTTAAAGACTGCAACCAAGATATTGGCTAAGGCTTTGTCTTACCTGGAGCTTAGTGTCCTCTTCCAAGCTCATTCAGGTTGCTTGCAGAATTCAGTTTCTTGAGGTTGTACAACTGAGGTCCCCATTGTCTTTCTGGCTATTCCCCAGAGTTACAATCAGCTCTTAATGATGCCCTTTGGTCCTAGCAGTGTGTTCTCCTCATAGGCAGTTTGGAACATGGCTATCTGTTTTCTTCCAGGACAGAAGGAGGGCGTCTCCTAGTGATTCTTATATCTTTTAAGGACACCCCCAATAAGCTCAGGTTGACACAAGATGAACTCCTGTTTTATTAACTCAGAGTCAACTAATTACATGTAAATGATTGAAAACAGAAATGGACAAACACAGTGATAAATAAAAGAGAGTTGTTTGAACTCAGAAAGAAATTTAAGGGAAGGACAAAATTATCTCAGAAAAAGAAGACTAAATTACAAGTTCCCCAAAATAGAAAAGACCCATATGAAATTTTAATAAAGGGTATGGAAGAAAAGCAGGAAAATAACCAAAAGAACAACAATAACATGTAGAAAAAAGTGGGGAAAAAAGCCAGATAGAAAGTAATGGATATGGAAGACAAGCAAGAGAGAGTAATGTTCATATTTCAGGAGTCCCTATAGGAAAAAAATAAGACAATAGAATAGAACTAATATTTAATATTATAATCCAAGAAAATTTTACAGATATAGTAGAATATCTGAATGTATACGTTGATCAATAGCTCTCACTAGATATCTGGAGAAATTAGCCCAAATTAATAAACTATACATATCCTAATAAAATGAAAAGATTTCAAAGATAAGCAAAATCCTCAAGGCCTCCAGGCAAAAAGAACCAATAACTTAAAAAATCAAAATAATAATAATAATAAAGTAGCATGACACACTCAAAACCTACATATAAAGCTCAGCATCAATGGAACGGCATAAAATAAATGGGAAACAAATGTGAACTGATGATTTATATTCATCCCAACTGTCCTTCAAATATCAACGTTATATAAGATAGTTTTCAATATACAAGATTTAGGACTTTTGGCACCCATAAGCTCAATTTGAAAAATATAAAAGAGACTATTCTTTATTCAACCAAATGAAGACTGGGAAAACTTCAGAAAAAGTTCAGCTGATGGTTTGCCTTTAAAATATTTGAATGCACATGTGGTGACATGGTGAAAGACCAATGTACAATAAATATTATACATTGTAACAATGTAGAAATAATTATTACACTACTCTCAGTATAAGGTAGATTGCACAAAAGTAAATAAAAATATAGAAGATCTAACAAAATAATCCAAAAAGTAAATCTTATGAATTGAATTCTACACCCTAATAATAAAGAATACACATCCTTCTCAAGTGTTCTGTCTAAGAAAATGTCTGTGATTATCCCAACATATGCTGAGAAAGATTGACAAAATTCAACCACTGTTCATGATAAAAATAATGAAGAGAATAGGAAATGGGGGATAATTTTTTCTCAGCATAATTAAAAATATGTATATATATGTAAGTTTTCAAACTAGTATCATATTTAATAGGGAAAAATTAGAGGAATTTCCCACAATATTAAGAAGAAGGCAAGAATGCCCACATCTCTGCTGCTATTCAACAGGGTAATAGAATTAGTCAAAGGCTTTAAAATTGACAACAACAACAAAAAAAAAACAGTAAAACTATCTCTATTTGTAGGTGAAATGTTAGTACATTGGTAAACCCCAGAGAAACAATGATGTAAAAAGATGCTACCAATTCAAGCAATCAAAGAATTTGGTCAATGTATTAGTCAGCCAAAGGGGTGCTGATGCAAAATACCTGAAAGCTGTTGGCTTTTATAAAGGGTATTTATTTGGAGTAGAAGTTTGCAGTTACCAGGCCATAAAGCATAAGTTACTTCTCTCATCAAAGTCTATTGCCACGTGTTGGGGCAAGATGGCTGCCAAGAGTTCAGGATTCTTGGGTTCCTCTCTTCCCAGGGCTCCATTTCTCTCTGAGCTCAGCTGCTGTGCTCTCTCCACAAGGCCACCTGTAGACTATCAGGCAAATGGCTCTGTCTCACTCCCCGGGACTTCTGCCGTGTCTAAGGAGCCATCTCTATTCCTCTGTGTCCTTCTTCTGTTTATTCACTTCCTGGGCTCCAGCTCAAAACTCAGCCTGTCTGTTCTTTCAATCAAAGTCCTAATCAAAATTGAATCAATTAAAAGTGATACCTCCGACAGACCAGTTTACAAACATAATCCAATAACTATTTTTGGAATTCATAAACAATGCCAAAGTGCTACAGTCACGTAGTAAGATATAAAATTAATGTGTAAAAATCAGTAGACTTCATAAATACAAGCAATAAAAACTGGTAGAGAAAACCCCATTTAAAATGGCAGCAAAGAAGAAAAATGCCTAGGAATTACTTTAAAAGGAAATATGCAAACAAATTTTAGAAGACTACTGAAAAACACAAAAATAGATTGGAACAAATTAAAGATATCCTCTTTACTTAACTAGTATGAGTCAATATTATAAATATATCAGCTTCCCAGAAATTAATACGTAAATTCAATGGCTCTCCATAAACTTATAAGGTTTTTACGTTGATACCAAAATTCATATGGAAAAGCAAATATTCAAGGATAGCTAGAAAATCACTGAAAAAAAGAAAAATCAGGAGAAACCATCCCTAACAGGTAAGGACATAAACCATAAAACCTCAATAATTAAAACAAGGTGTCACTGGACTGAAATAGAATACAAAGAATTAGAGTGAAATGTATATGGATATGTAGTGTTTTAGAAAGATAGCATCTCGAATCACTGGGTTAAATATAGACTTAATCAGTGCTGGGAAAGTGGTGCAGACAGTTGGAAAAAGATAAAATTAGGCTCATGTCTCAGAAGAAAATGTCTAAATGGATTAGGGATCTTAATGTAAAAATTGAAACCATTCAAGTACTAGAAGAAAACATGGGTGAAATCCTCTTTAATCTTCTTAACCATGAGTTAAAATGCAAAGGCAATATAAGAAAAGATTGATAAACAATAACAATAAATTAAAATTTTTAAAAAAATTCATGGCAAGACACCATAAATAATTCAAAAGACACCTGATGAATTGGGAGAAAATACTTGAAACATGTATTACTGCTAATGGGATAAAATCCATAGCATAAAAAGAACTCTTTAAAAATGAAAGAAAAAAAAACATTTGGAATAATGAGGAAATGACATGAACAGACAATGCACTACCAAGATATTAAAATGATTCTTAGATATATGAAAAAATCTTCAATTTCATAACCAGATATTTTTAAATTAAAACAATACTGAAATATAACTTTTCACCTATCAGCCTGGTGAACCCTTTTTTTTTTTTCTTTTAAGAATGGTAATACATTCTGTTTGTAAGTCTATGGTAAAACAATTATTTGTATACAGTGTTGGTGGAAATTCAAATTGGAATCACCCCTCTGAGGCAAATTTATCAATACCCAGCAGAGATACATATGCACTTACCTTTCAACCCAGCAATCGCCCTCTGATGAAAAATATGAAAATACATGTGAACTTATTGCAGCATAGTTTGTAAGTTCAAAAGATTGAGGACAACCCATTCTCAGTACATGGAATGGTAGTTGAATATACACAGCACATTCAAATAATAGAGTATTATGCAGTGGTAAAAATGAATGGGGAAGATCTCTGTGAAATAACAGAGCAATTTCTAGATTTTGTTTAATCAGAAAAGCAAAGCCCAAAGGCTTATCTATAGTGTGCTACCCTTCATATAAAAAGAGGATATAAGGAAAGAATATAAGGATATAAAGGTAGAAAGATTTAAGAAAATGAATATGCATCTGTTCCTTTGTGGAAAAAAAAATAAAATGCAGAAGTAATAAGCAGAACCTGAAGAGATGAGTTAGTTATTAAGAGATGAGAGAGAAGGAAGTGTGGAAAGAAGGGAGAATAGCAATGGGGTAGCAAAGATGGCAAAATGAATAACGCTCCCTGAATATACGTCTTGTTGTAGCTCTGACTCTTACAACTACAGTAATGTGTCACGTATCTTTCACATGACTAAAATATAAACAAATCATGGGAGAAAATGGGAAAAGGACATGAACAGTCAACTCACAACCAAGATAATAAAATGGTCCTTAAACTTATGAAAAACCCCTCAACGAGGATGCAATACAAACAGTAACAAAAGATGAATGCTAACTATATTATAAACTAATCACAAAGCTGCACTGAAGGGAGTGGGAAGAACCAACTAACTGAGCTCACTTTGGAAACCAGTGCCTTGACTGTAAACTACAAGGTTAAAGAGAAAACAATCCTGTACAAAAATGCTGTACACTAGTTAGTAAAAGTGTTTCTCATAGGACTACAGGGTAATTCTGAAACTGTATTATGTGTTTACTAGAATTAAACAAATAAGTCAATACATTTTAGATAAAACCAGGTTTCTCACCTTCCTTAGAGAAGGAAATTCTGAAAAAAAGGTAAAGGGAAAAGTTAAACTCTGTGGAGTTGAATGATAATCCAAGGAAACAGTACAAACTCTCTCTCTCTCTCTCTCTCTCTCTCTCTCTCTTTTCCTATATGGAAATACCTAATAAAACTACAGATGCTCTTTCTAGTCAATCTCTCTTTTAGTAATCTAGGTGTCTTTTGCTTCTCTTGTCATGAAAATTTTAAACTTTTATTGATATTTTTATCAATTTTTTCTTTGCTTCTGCATTTTTAAATTATTTATTAGCGATTTTGTTGGTTTACAGACAAATCATGAGGAAAGCACAGAGTTCACATATAGCCTCCGTTTGCGCGCGCACACACACACACACAGTTCCCCTATCATTAGCAGAGAGGCTGCTGGAGGAGTGTATTAGGGATCTCCAGAGAAACAGAATAGACAGAATACATATATATGTAAATATTCAGAGATTTAATATAGGAATTGGCTTACATAACTGTGGGGCTTGACAACTCTGAATTCCATAGGGCAGGCAGCAAGTTGAAGGTGAAGCAGAATTCCCTTGGAGAAGCTGGTTTCCTGAAGTAGAGAATGGAAGAAATTCTTTCTGACTTCTTGAACTCCTCAGTTCTGGTTTTAGGAACTCCAACTAGTTGGATGAGGCAATGTCTTTATTGACTGTAGATGCAATCAGCTGTATATTCAATCATCTGACTAAAGATGCAAATCATTCTATGAAATACAATCACAGTAACCATCAGACCAGTGCTTGCTTGACCAAACAACTGGACACCATAACCTAGCCATGAAGTTATGAAATGAATCATCACAAGGACTTCATAGGATCAATAGAGGGCTTCATTCCCTTTTATTTTTCAAGATGAAAGACATTACAGCTTGCCTCTTAGGGATGGCCCCAAGAAGGAAATGTGCTGAAAGGTAAACAACAGCAGGAGAAATGTTCCTTGGTAGACCGAGTGGGATCCAGAACACAAGTTGAAGGTTTGGTCTCAGGAGTACAGATCATTTATTTATTGTCATAGAGGGAAAGTGGAGGATTAGAGTATGAATAGAGTGAGAAAATAAATAGAGGTGGAATATTTGTAGAGTACCAACCAAACGCCACAGCCATTCTTGTAATTTGTGTTCCTACATCACAGTGAGACAGCATGTGGAGCTGTGTATCTTGTACAGAATAGGGACATAGCATGTGGAAACTGGTTTTAGCCAAACTTATGTTTTGACTGGTGAAAACTAACAGGACAGGGGGCTAGAAAAGTTAATGACACAATCTAGGGACAGATTCTAGGAGCAGATGACTGAGTGACATGGAGATTGGAGAACAATGTCATGGACAAATGGACAAGAAGAGTTGATGAGACATAGGGCTATGGCACCAGAAGGATTTGAAATTTCAATATTGTAACCACCAGGAGATATTCCAGGTACCATATTGGAGAAGTAAGACTTCTTACATAAAAGTAATGGTCATAGAAATACAGACGGAAGATATCTCATCACTAATTGCAATGATAACATCTTCTTTTACCATCATCATCGTCACTGTTGTCACTGATACCTTTATTTTACATTTTGTCCAGCTGACTATGACATGTAAAGTACAATCGATGAATATGTGAGATGGGCTTATAAGAAATCTGCTGTTAAGAGAGACTGAGTTGGGAGTGGATGTAGCTCAAGTGGTTGAGCACCTGCTTCCCACGTACAATGTCCTGGGTTCGATCCCCAGTAACTCCTAACAAAAAACAAACAAACAAGCAAAAAGACAAAACAAAAAGAAAGAGAGAGACTGAGGAGGCTCTTTAAAGAAAAGCAAAGTAAAAAAAAGAAAAGCCAACTGACCTACTTAAATAACTTGAGTCATTAGAGGGAAGCCACAATTCTGAGTTCCAATGGGTTAGCATACAGATATATCCACAGCCTACATCCTCTCACCAAAATGTTTCATGTTTGGATACAAGGAGAAGTAGAAACTCAAAGAAATGTTGTTATTTCCTTCTCTTCTCCAAGACGTTGGGGTGTGCATCAGCATTGCTTTTGAGAACTAGCAGGAGAGTGTAACTCAGGAAGGAAGGGAGCATAACCCCTTGACTTTTAAATAAATGCAGCTTTGGCATCTTGAAACTTTCAGCAGAAGAGAAAAGAAAGCAGTGCTGCTGCCCAAGTGGTACCTGTAAGAACAACAGCAGGCTGCCAAGTGGCACTTCCATAGCACCTGCTTCAGATGCTCAAGGTGCCCAGCTAGGGAGGTGACTCATGGGGTGAGCCACCATGGCTTGTGGGAACCCCGGAGCTGGGGGAGTGGAAAAATTCAGGGAAAGCACAGAACAGAAGACCCCAGACCACTTTACTAAAACTTACTTAGCTCGTTGCTTCAACTATAAAATGGGACTGATGATACAATACAAGTTATTGTGAAGGTTCAATGAAGTAATGTACTTTCTTTATGTAACACAAGAGATTTACTGAGGTCCAGACCCAAAATGCCCTGAATCGCCTTGTTTCCATTTTCTGCAGCCTCTCATTCTTTTTTTTTCTTGCTTTCTTTCTTTCTTTTTTTTTTTTTTTTTTTTT
>JAQZBX010004980.1:0-15804 GCA_029593785.1 Cabassous unicinctus | reverse complement strand
GCTCTCAGCCTCTTTTTTTGTACACTCATTTTTCCAAAAATTTGAGAAAGTTGCATTTAAAATCACTGTTCATCTAGGTAGTAAGTAGTTTTCACCTTAGGTCACATGACTTATGTGAGACCCCCAAACGGCAACCGTGTCAGGAGGCCTTGTGAGGACGGCATGTGGGCTCCCATGCCTGAACACGTGCTCCGAGTTCCATCTGCAGAGAACGTAGAGCGCTGGACCAAAGGCATGTGTGGGAATGACGAGCAGGAAACGGTTCTGGATGCCTTGTTCTCTCAAAGAAGCATGATCAGCTTCCCTGTCTAAATCCAACTGCCTTCTCTACCAGCAATCCAGAGCAGGATTTGCAGATACTGGCTTTGGTTGAAGCCTGTCCCTCCACTTACTTTCTGAGACCCTTCACAAGTTAATTCACCTCATCAAGGTTACGATAACGAGAATACTACTGACACCTACTATTCATGATGGGCCAGGAAAATTTCTGACTCATTTATATAAAGTATCTTCTAAGATGGATTCTAATAGTATTCCCTTAATAATAATATTAATAATAATAGTTATTGGACTATAATAGTACATATCTCATAGGATTGTGAAGAGAAATTTTAAAATATATAAACAGGTTAGACTGGCATACAACTAATAAATATTTGCTACAATTATTTTGGTTATTTTTTTTAATGCTGTCTCAAGCTCTTCTTTCTCGTTGATCAGATCCTGACAACTCTAACCTGCATTAATTTCTCCTTTCTCACATCCTTTTGGCAAGTCAAATCCTTTATGAATATATGCATCAGAGAGGTTGACTGTCTTCCTAGAACTCGCCTTCCAGAAAGAGGTCCAGTGGAAGCTTGAGACAGAAAGCCTTGGAAGATACAATCCCACAGCCCTATCCCCACAGGCTCCACCTTCATGACCCTGACCCTCTTTCTGGCATCTGAAAGTTCTCTTTCCTCACAGTTGCTGGAGAGGAAGTTTGAGGCCCTAGTTGACTTTCTCTCACCTTCTCTTTCTCCCGAGAATTGGCTAGAAAAATCTATCCTTCATTTTCTACTTCCAGTCACCAGTTTGTTCTCTCTCCTCCCCCTCACTAAACATCCCCAACACAAGATGCATTTACTCTGAGACTAAAATTCTCACATTTTTGCTCAAAGATTTTACAAGTGTAAATTATAATGTGTGAGAGGGGTACTTGTACGTAGAAATCTCTGAACGAAGATGAAGAAGGAGGATGAGACCCTGTTGTGATGGCTCCCAGGGCCCTGGCCCTTTTCTGGAGAATTTGTTGAGATTCCCTGCCCTCCTGAGGAGATTGCTGGGAAATCTCCAGGGAAGCGCAGGCAGTGGGAGCTTTAGTTCTGAATGAATCTAACCTTAGGAGCTTCGAAACCTTGAAGAGGCTAAAGTAGGAAAACTAAAGCTACCAATTCTAAGATTGTCTCCTACTTAAGATATCTCTTTTGAAAATATGGAGAGAAAATTCTAGTTTTCATATAGCCTGTTTCTTGATTTGGGAAATAGTTCCCAAATGGATTGTGGTTATCTAATTGTAGAAAAAAATCAGGACAGCTGTGCTTTATTTACACAGATATTTATTTATCTGCCCTTTATTCTGAGATGATAACCTTTTTCTCTTTGGGAGTTATGAGTGTTTTGACTTTTTCTTGTTTTGTTTTGTTTTGTTTTAATACTTTGGCCATTGTCAGAGATTTCAAACTTTGGTGAAAGGAAATGGCATATAATTGTTTGGGTGCTGGGAATTTGAAGGAAGAATGAAAAGGACTTGGAGATAAAGGAGATAGGTAAAGTACTTTTGGGAGTTAAACGACTTAAATCCATACATGTGTTTCGCCAACAACCTCACTCACACTGCTGCACCTGTTCACGGCAAACTGTCCCCTTCCACTTTATTATAGATTCTGCCCAGATTGAGCATCGGCTCACCACTCTCTACTACCTTTCTATCTCCTGGTAACCTATCTTCCAGACTGTATCTCTGTAAGTCTGTTCAATATCTTTAGTTGATATCAGTGATGTCATGCAGTATTTGTCCTTCAGTGACTGGCTTACTTTACTCAATACAAGTCTTTGAGGTTCATCCATGTTGTCGCATGTGTCAATACTTCACTCCTTCTTACAGTTGAGTAATGCTCCACCTTATGTATATACCACATTTTGTTTGTCCATTTATGCGTTGATGGACACTTGGGTTACTTCCGACTTTTGGCAATTGTGATTAATGCTGTGATGAACATTGGTGTGCATATATCTGTTTGTGTCCCTGCTTTCAATTTTTCTGGGTATATTCCTAGTAGATGGATTGCCGATAAAATGGCAATTCTATACTTAGTTTCCTGAGGATCCGCCAAACTCCTCCACAGTGGCTGCACCATTCTACATTCCTACAAGCAGTGGATGAGGGTTCCTATTCCTCCACATCCCCTCCAAAATTTGTAGTTTTCTGTTTTTTTTTAAACTAGCAGCCAGTCTAGTAGGTGTAAGATGATAACTCGTTGTAGTTTTGATTTGCATTACCCTAATAGCTAGTTCAAAGGAGTATGTCATGAAAGTGAAAAGACAGCCTACTCAATGGGAGAAAATACTTGGGAACCACTTATCTGATTAGGGTCTAATGTCCAACATATACAAAGAAATCTTACATCTCAGTAATAAAAAGACAAACATTCTATTTAATAAATGGGCAAGAGAGTTGAATAAACACTTTTCCAAACAGAAAATACAAATGGTTAAAAAAACACATGAAAAGATGCTCAACCTTTATTACATTTTATCTCATTTAATCCTCCTACCAAATTTAGGAAGGAGGGAACATTGACAAATCTATGTTCTACTTGAAGAAACGGAGGCATCAGGAGGTTAACAATCCAAAAAAATGTATACAACCCACAGAGGTAACTGTTGGCAAAAGCACATAAAAAGGGCAAATAAAGGAGACAGTGCTCACGGCTTCGCTATCTCCCGTAGGCATTTGGGAAAAGCAAAGCACATCTTGGCAATGGAAAAGTTGTTCTCTGCTCTAAGGAACAGTAAAGGCTTCACCAGGACCCAGAACACTTTTCTCCATAAACTCATTAATCACTGCAGTCTGAGTGGGGAAGGACATGCTTGCAGGTGAGCTAGAGGTGAACCAGGGAGACCAATCAGAAGATGATTGCCAAAGTCTCCAATCAGAGTCCAATTTACCGTCAGTAGAAGCTGCAGCTACAGCTACTGGTGTCCATGCCCCCACCCTCGGAGCAGACAGTTTTGAATTCTCTGGCCTCTGGCCAGCGGCTATGGACAGAGGGGCCCGTATTGGTCTGCTTCTCCAGGAAAGCTGAGGGAGAGGAACACAGCCTAAGACTGACTCAGGTTTTGGCCAATAAAGTTGGTCTACTGTGTCCCAGGAGTCCTTCTAGGCTGGGTGGGGCCACACCATTGTTTCCCCTGGGAGCTGGGATGGGACTAAAGAGATTCAACCCTCTCAGTCATGCTCCCTACTGACCGGGACTTGTTGAGGGCACAGAAGGGAGTGGAATTATTTCCTACCATGGAAAAGGGAGGGGGCTGGCAGCAAAGGCTGGAGGGCAGCTTCTGAGATCCTTGGTCACATTGTTCTGGTCTATGTTACTGCGAAAACATTCCCACCTGGGTTTGAACTGAGACAGGACAAATACTGTATGATTGAGCTACTATGAACTAAATATATTGTGTAAACTCATGGAGTTAATAAATAGAATACAGGTTATCAGAAAATAGAATGAGAGGTTAAAGAGGAAGGTCTAAGGTAATATTTATTACTAGAAGGAAAGCTAAAAAATGTAACATGTGACTGTATAGCCCAGTTAAACCTCATATGAAATATGAATATGTGTAAGATTGCATAAAGATTGTTTTTCCTTGAAACTGAACAAATATACATTAATGTTGCAAGATGTTAATATCAGGCAAAATTACAACCACAGCAAACTACGGACAGCAATATATAGTTATATATTAATAATCTTCCATTAAGGGTAATAAAAGTAAATATACTAAGGGAAAGAAGCTAGACACAAGGTATTACATATTGCTTGACACCATCAATATAAAATATAAGCATAAATAATCTAGAGAGACAGAGAGAGAAGAGCAGCTATGTACAGCATGGGAAGCATAGAGAGATTGAGAAGTGATGAGTTTTTTATTTACTTGTTTTTTGTTTTTTATTATTATTATTAGAATAATGAAAATGTTCTAGTAATGATTGAAGTAATAAATGCAAAACAATGTGATTATACCAAATACTATTGACTGTACACTTTGTAAGGATTATAAGCCTTATTAATATGTATAAATATAATTGATTTGTTAAAATAAAAAGAGGAATTGAACAACTCTGTCACTGAGATTTAAGAAATAGAATTGACCAATGGATCTTGATATGCCATATGATTTTCAATGGCTTTAGGAAATTATGCTAATTGGCAGAAAGAATCAGGATCAGTTTTCATCTCCTCTAATGTTATTCGTAACTTTCAAATATTTTGGCTTGGCATTGGAAACAGTTCCTGTTTTGACTTAATGAACCCATTTAATTTTCAGGACATTTTCTAAGTCCCAAACTATGCTAATCATTGAGGATATTAATACTGAGCCACAAGAAGTAAAGCTAAGTTAAATATTATATTGATAAATAATTTGTTACTATTAGAGAATTGTATATCTATTCTAAAAAGATATCATACAAATAACATTAGTTAAAAAGAACTTTGGTTAAGAATCTATTTTGGACTTAATTAAAATTCAGTTTTCAAAATATATTCTGGAATTCCATTGCAATTATGTTTTTATTGTATTATTCTTCATCCTAACTCATTGTAGAAATAATCTTGGATTGTATGCATTATTCTTCATCCTGGCTCATTTTAGAAATTATCTTGGACTACTTATTTTCTATTTGCTGAGCTACCAGTGTTCCGTTGAATTAGTCCTCCCGGATTTACCTGGTATTATAGATTGAATTGTGTTCCCCCAAAACCCTGTTCATGGCCTAATCCCGAGACCTGTGAATGTGAACTTATTTGTAAATAGGATCTTTGAAGATGTTATTAGTTAAAATGAAGTCACACTGGATTATGGTGGGCCCTAATCCAACATGTCTTGTGTCCCTGTAACAAGAGGAAATTTGGACACAGAGAGATAAAGTCAAACAGAGAAAGAGAGAGAAAGCCATGTGATGGAAGTAGAGATGGAGTTATGCCACAATCCAAAGAACTTCATGGACTGCCAGCCAACTGTCAGAAGCCAGGGAAGAGGTGTGGAATGGATTTCCCCTTTTAAGAGGAAGCGAGGGGGCAATCCGTGGACTTCTGTCGACGCCTTGATTTCTGACTTGCAGCCCCCAGATCTGTGAGATAATAATTTTTGTTGTCTAAACCAACTTGGCTATGGTACTTTGTTACAGCAGTCCTGGTAAACTAAAGGCACCTGGAAACGAGGCAACGGTGTTCAGATGCATCCCTCACATTTGTAAGGCATTTTATATTTTGCAAAATATTTTTACCTTATAAATCATGTACTATTTTACTCATTTCATTCAATCATTTAACAAATATGTTAGCAAATATTTATTGTGTACTTATTATGTGTCAGGCATTTTTCCAGTTGATAGAGATACAGAAGTGAATCAATCCAATACAGGGCTTATGTTACAGTGCACGTAAAAAAACAAACAAGGAAATAGAGACAGTTATTTCAACTAACGTCACCTGTCTAGTTATCCACAAGAAACAAGATTCGAAAGTATGATTTTGCTTCTCATCTGATATGCCTTCAAATCTACCCATTTTTTTCCATGCCTGAGGAGAGTTTTCCACAAATGGTTACTCAAACTTACACTCCAATAAATCCAATGATCAAAATTTATATTTACTCAGTTCTTTCCAATTTATATTATATCCCCAGCCAAAGCCCACTATAAAATGTTTCTGCTAGTAAATTATTTTAGAATTTTTATATAAGAAGAAAAAGATTTATTTTTGTCTTCCTTGAGGAGGTTGGCCATACTTCCTTATTTCACGTAATTAAAAACACATACAAAAAATAAATAAATAAAAACAGAAAAAAAATAATATATATATGTACTTAGCCATACTTCCCTTTTATTTTGATAATTAAAAAACTTCAAGCCAAGTTTGAATATTGGAGAATCAGTTATAGCAAATATCCCTAGATGGTGTGCATGGTTTTTAATATTCTGATTTTGACTTGATTGTTTTTGTGTGCTTTAATTTCAACTGGTCCAGATTGTCTGTTTCTATGTGTTGAGGGTAGATCCATTTCGAATTATGGTGCCAATAGTGAAACCCTTGCTTAAAATAATTGTGGTAAAAGTAAAACTTCTCCAAAATAAAGAAATATTCTGTTGTCTTTGAATCTCTTAACTCAACCTCACATACCTCACAAACAACCTCATGCTAATGTTTCACTTATTTTTCACATAGTTTACCTTCACTGCATCCCTGGTTGATATGTATTATATGTGTGACTTTTACATCTTTTAGTAAATTGATGCTGAACCTGAGGTGAAGGAATGAAAAAATGCCATTGAAAGAAGCCAAAGCAATGGCTAAAGGTAGCATCTTCCATGCTAGCAGGCAGGATCAGGGGTGGGGGAGTGGATGCTAAAAGCTTCCAAGGAAGAGATGGGAACAGGTGATCTCTCAGGAGAATTTTCTAGCCTGCCTAACTTTTGGAAAAGCAGTCTGATTTTTCCATGTTTCCCAGGAACATTATGCCCAAACCCAGCCATTTGGTGTGGGTTTAAGGTCTGGGGAGAGGGATTTTGGGGGAAGTGACACTGAACTAGGGAAAAGATTGTAAAAATCTTGCACTAGGGGAAGGGAACATTCTTTCTTGGTCAGAATTCCACTTTGGAGTTGAAATGCAGACTACCATGTCCTAGTTCCACAAACTCCAGCCAAATATAACAGCAACAGTGAAATGTCCCAAACTTCTTCAAGTCAGAAGTTGTTTTATTAAAGTTGCCTTGGGACCCATCGTATCATTGCAATTACAAAGAGGGTCTTTATTACATGTTGAGTTGTTGACACTCTCAGAGGCAGACCTCTCTCTGTCTTTTGAGATTGACCCTTTTCCTTTTTACAGCTCTTTCATTTGCTTTTTTCAGATGTCTCTCTGCCAAAGTTAATAAAGTCTGCAACTTTCTTAATTCTTTACTACTTCTAGTGTAAAGCAACTAGAAGTATAGCTACCCAGCTTATGAGATTAAGATAGTGTGCCTACCTAACAGTAAATACACTCTGGTGTCCTGAGTGTATCAGAGAAGATGTTCAAATGGTTAAAGGAAGCCCATAAAATTTCACTGGTTAACAGTAAGCCTTTAAAAGGAGAAAGATAATAATTACCCCATTCGTTTTTGGTAAGAATAAAGTGGAAAAGCAACTAGGCTTGTCTGTGGCAATATAGTAGTTGCTTGATAAATGGCTACAAATTATTATCCCAATAGTCCTATGAATTTGCTGACCAAATCCACTTGAATGATGATTTTAGGGCTCTAAGCATCTATCTTAACTGGGGAAAGGCTCGAGAATGGCAGCAGATGAGAAACCACAGACTCACAGACTCCACCGCTTTACATACTGTTCTCCAATTGACCAAAAATTATCCTTTGAGTTACAGAACCCATTGCAAACACAGACACAGAAACAGATATATCTAATTTGTGACCGAAGGTATTAAAGCACCCCAAGAATAAAAAGAAATTTATTATAAACAGATTTTATGAAAACAAATAGTGGTTTTAGTTATGTTAGTTACAGAAGGGAAGTAAAATTCTTTAACTCTTGAAACATCTCACTGGGTACTCTGGTACATGGGTGTGCTAGTTACTTGCAGAAAACTGTCTACATTTCACAACATTTGCCTGAAGAGAAGAAATTAGCAAAAATATTAAGAGCTTTCCTGTGGTTTTAGGCTTAACATTTTGTACTTGGCTTTTCTCATCAAGTTTAGGTATTGGAACCCATTATAAACATTGGGGAGAATGACCAATATTATTAAAATTGTGAAACAGTTTCCACTATAAGCTTTTATTTGATGACACTCGAATTTTATGAATAATTCTCATTTGGTTGAAATTTTCCATCTTCAGTTTTTACCCAAAGATGATTTTGTTTGTTTGTTTGTTTGTTTTGGAAAATTTGAGGACATTCAACTCTTTGAAAGTCAGAACATGGAAAAGAAATCAGTTTCTGATTGATTTTGTTGAATATATTTACAGAATATTCCAAATAATTTAAACTGCCTTAATTTAAAATTATAAATTTATAAAATTAAGTAAGCTTTAGTGAGAAATTTTAGAAATTAGAATAAATATATAAAATGAATAAATTTTTAGAGAAAAAAATATATTGGAAGAATTTGGGGCAAATTAATTCCAACTCATATTCTCTCTTTTGAGTCTATAAAACCTGAGAACATGTTCTCTTAGGTCGTATCAAACTTCTGTAATCTATGAACAATGTCAACTCCATACTATTTCCAATTTCTCTACCTTCTTATATTCAGGCAGAAAATAAGTATGCCCTCGTAAAATACTAGTTTCTTGATTTTCATTGAAAAAAGGAAGTCCTATCTTATGCTCACTCATTAGAGCAGCATAAATCACTGATGAATTGATGAAGTAAAAACATTTTATTTTTTAAATGACACTCTAGAAGACTTCCAGTTTCAGCTTTGACAGAAAAAAGAGCTTGAGAGCCATCACTTCCTCACTTCCAATCTTACAAATGTAAAGCTGAACAAACTAAAAACAAATGACTTTTTTGGACCCATTAGAGAACTGAGGTTGCAAAGCAAACTGCCACCACAAATCTGGAAAGATAGAGGAATCCAGAGTCAGAACCAAGATCAGTTTATGTGGAACAGAAGTCGCTGGACCCATAAACTGGTAGGAACACTTCAATGACAATTTTTAGAAAATTGCTGGAAGCTGAGCGTGGGCTAGCACAGGAGTGATATACTTTTTGGACCTGGTGATTTAAAGGGCCCCTAAAATTCATGGATTTTATCTCCAAGAATCCCACTATGTTTTCATGGTGATGAGAAAGCTCCTCTTTGGCTCAGACAGGAGGTGAAGGAAATCATTGCGAAGTAAGTCTAGATAGTTCTCATTAAGAGCAGACTCTTCTACAGGGGAAACAAACAAACAAAGCAAAACACTTTACCAGAGCCTGATCCCAGGTAGGGGTAGGGCATCCCGCTAGTCTAGCCCTCTCTAAGCTTCCTGTGTCATCTAAGGGGAAATTTGTGAAGGCTACAGCTTAAAGACACAACCCACTAAAAGTCTGAAATTTAGAAGGCCCTGGATCATGAGAGGAGACAAAGATAAGGAGAAAAGAGGCATTTAACATCTCTGACACTTGGAGCTAGAGCAAACATTAAACAGAGTCCAACTCCAAGGCAGATTAACATAAATCCTGACACTAAAGTCTTATTTACCTTACTTCCTATTACTAAATACAACATAGCCAGCTTTCAACAAAAAATTTGTCATACCAAAAGGAAAGAAAAACACAGCCTGAAGAGACAAAGACTCACAACCAGAAATGGCACAGATATTTGAATTCTCAGACAGGAAATTTAAAATAAGTATGAGGAATATACTAAGGGCTCTAATGGAAAGATAGATAACATGTAAAAAGAGATGATCAATGTAAGAGAGTTGGAAAGCCAAGAAAAGAATCAAAAGGATATTTTAGAAAGAAAAATTGTAACATTAAAAAAATAGTAGACTAGATATGGCTGAGTAAAGAATCAGTGGCTTTCAGGCTATATCAGTAGAAACGCACCAAATTAAAAGAGAAAAAAAAAGAATGGAAAAAAGGACAGAAAAGAATATACAAAAAGTGTGGTAGAATTTCAAAATGTATAAGATATGCACAATTGAAATGCCAGAAGTAGAAAAAAAAATAGAGAACATAGCAGAAAAAATATTTCAAATTTAATGGTCAAAATTTTAAAAAAATTAATGACAGACACCAAACCACAGATGCAGAAAGCTCAGAACAGTTTACATTTCAATCAGGATAAATACCATAAAATCTGCACCTAGCCATATCATATTCAAACTGCAGAAAACCAAAGACAAAAATCATAAAAGAAGCCAGAGAACAGAAATGTGTAACCTATGAAGGAAAATTACATCAGATTTCTCACCACAAATCATGTACACAATCATGTACACGAAATAATTAAAATCTTGAAAGGAAAAAGCACCAACCTAGAATTCCTTGTCCAGTGAAATTATTCTTCAAAAGTGAAAAAAAATAAGACTTCTTATTCCAAATCTGAGAAAATTCATCACCAGCAGACTTACACTGAAAGAAATGTTGAAAGAATGTCTTCAAGTAAAAGAAAAATCATACAGGTCAGAAAATTGAATCTTTATAAAGGAAGAGCATCAGGGAAAGAATAAATGAAGTTATATTTTCCTTTATTATTCTGTTTCATAACTGTTGGATGATGATAGCTTATGGATAAGTGAAATGAATAATAACAATGCCACAAGGAATAAGAGGGAGAATAGATATACTCTGTTATAAGGTTCTTGCACTACATGTGAAGATATACAGTGTTATTTGGTGGTGGATTTACATTGTTAAAAATGTATATATTTTAAACTCTAGGGTACCAACTAAAATTGTACAAAATAACTGTAATTTATATGCAAACAGTGAAGAGAAACTGGAATCAAATAAAACACTCAAAACTAGAAAATGCAGAAAAGGTACAGGAAAAAAAATGCAGTGACTAGAAAATAGTGACAAACATGGTAGATATAATCCAACTAACCTAAAATCATTTATGTGATTATGATCACATGTATATCAACCAAATGCAACATTAAATGACAGAGATTGCCAGAGTAGATTAGGAACAACACCCAAATATATCTTTTCTACAATAAATCTACTTGAAATAAAAAGATATAGATAGCTTAAAAGGAAATGTATGGAGAAAGACATACTATGTCAACACTGACAAAAAGAAAGCTGGAGTAGATATATTAATTTCAGAAAAGAAGACTTCAGAGAAAGAGTTATCAAAGATAAAGGAGACATTACATAATGCTTAAAGGGGTCAATTCTCTAAGAAGAAATAAAAATCTTAAATGTGAATGCAAAATATCAATATACATGAGGCAAATTCTGATGCAAGGAGAAATATAAAAATTCACTATTATAGCTGAAGACTTCAATAACCCTCTTTCAGTAATTGATAGAACAAACATCAGAGAATCAGTAAGGACATATATACTTTGTATACAGTTCACTGAACAGCACAATTAATCAACATGACCAAATTGATTATGTCATTTAAAATGACATTTGTAGAAAACATCATCCAATGAGCTTGAGACAAATGTATATTTGTCTCAAGCTCACATGCAGCATTCACCAAAAATAGAACATATTCTGGGCCATAAAACACACCTTGACAAATTTAAAAGAATAAAAATCTTATCAAGTATGTTCTTAGACCCCAATGTAATTAAAGTAAAAATCAGTGAAAGCAAGATAGCTGGGAAATCCCCAGTCATTTGGAGAACAGTTACTGCACCTATAAATCATACACAGATCAAAGGAGAAGTCTCCAGATTAAATTCAAATTATTTTGCAATAAATACAATGATGATACAATGTATAAGAATTTATGGGATATTATGAAAGCAGTGTTTGGAATAAATTTACAGCATTAAAGTCATCTATTAGAAAATAAGAAGGAGCTGAAATCTATAACTTAAACTTCTACCATAGGAAACAAGAGAAGTTGGAGAAATTGAAGCCTAAAACAAGCATAAAAAACATACTAACATTTAGAATAGACATCAATGAAAGTAAAACCAGAAAACCAATAGAGAAAATCAGGGAAACTAAAATCTGGTTCTACCTTCTGCCCTGGCGTGGGACATGACTTCCGGAACAAGCCTCCCTGGCACAAGGGATTTTTACCAATAGTCGACTAGCAATGCATCTGGAAAAGACCTTGACCAAAATGGGGAAATATTAAATACAAATGAGTTTTTATGGCTAAGAGATTTCAAAGTGAGTCAGGAGGCTATTCCAGAGGTTACATTTATGCACATCTCAGCAGGATCTCATTGACTGCCACAGTAAACAGTGCCTCAACCAGCAGAGTATCTGAGGGCTCTAGAGACATCCAGGTACTATAAGCAGGAAGACAATCTCAGGAATTCACACCCTGTCTGTGGGCTTTACTTTGAATTTATGCTCCCCAGTGTAACAGAGTTAGACTCATTTATAGTTTCCCTACACATGGCTCTTCTACCCCTTTTATTTGAATCTATAATTAGCATTATACTTGTTAAATATATGTCCCAAAGACTTAAGTCTTTGGTCCGTCCATATGCCAGTTGAGCCCTGAATCTCAACAAAGTTGCAATACCTACTCTCCAGTTTATTGGACTCACACAGGACAACTAACAAGGAGATGATGGTGGGCAACGCCCATCCCAAGGAACAGAGAGTGTCTGCAACTGCAAGCAAGATAGTTCCTACCGTCTGCCCCACGGGATCTAAGCCCCCTCTCAATTAGAAACAGAGTGGGCATCACCATCCCCAAATCCTCAAGATTGGGGAATGAACAATGGGCTAAAGTCATTCTTATTCTTATTCTTATTTTATTATAGACTTATTATTATTCTAGCAATGGAAGAACTTTTTTCATTGATATAAAGGCAGTGGCCACCAGAGGTTCTTAGGGGAGGAAGAGGGAAGAATAGATGTAACATGGAGCATTTTGGGGAATTTGAAATTGTCCTTCATGATATTGCAATGACAGGTACAGACCATTATGCAATCTGTCAAAACCTATAAAATTGTGTGGTGCAAAGTGTAAACTATAATGTGAACTATAGTCCATGGTGCTTCAATATGTGTTCATCAATTGTAGCAAATGTATCACACTAAAGAAAGATGTTGCTAATGTGGGAAAATGTGGGAGGGGGAGGGAATGGAGCATATGGGAATCCTCTATATTTTTTATGTAAAATTTATGTCATCTAAATCTTCTTTAAAAATAAAAAATTAACTAAAAAAAGACAATAATACAAATTTCATTTAGCTAAAATGTAAAGGAAATTGGTCACAAATCCCATGCATATTAAAAGCATTATCAGTGAACTCAATGAAGAACTCTCTGATCACAAGTTTGACAACTAAGATACACTCTAAGAAGACTCATGCAAGAAGAAATAAATAACCTGAATAAGTCTATATCTATGAGAAAAAATTAGATGAATAATTAATAACCTTCAAAAATGAACACACAAAGTCCAATTGATTTCACTAATGAATTACACCTTTCTTCTCAAGAAAGACATGGTACTAAGTCTCTACAATCTCCTCTGGAAAATAGAAAATAGAAAGATGTTACTATTACTCTAATAGTAAAACCAAACAAAGACAAAAAAAGAAAGGAAAAATATAGATATGTTCTCTCATGAACATAAATGCAAAAATCCTCAACCAAATATTAGCAAATTGAACTCAATAATGTATAAAAAGAATTATGCAACATGACCAAATAAAATTTATTCCAAAAATCCACCAACGTAATCTCCACATCAATACGATAAAGAAGAAAAGTCACATCATAATATCAATTGATGCAGAAAACACACATAACAAAGCCTTACACCCATTCATGGGAAAAATTCTTACCAAACTAGGAATAAAGCCAGCATCTTGGATTATACATCTCTCCTCCATAAGTGTGGGGCAATAAATGTCTGTTGTTTCAGCCAATAATCTGTGGTACTTTGTCACAAAAGCCTTGGCAAACTAAGACAATCTCGAATCAGATGACTTTGAATGAATCAAAAAGAAGGTTATCCTGTGTTGACCTGAACTAATCAGATGAGCCACTAAAAAGAAGGTCTAGTGGTAAAAGACAATACACAACAACGTACAGTCTCCATTTGGCCTTGCAGAAGCAAGCTGCCATGTTCCAGAGACAGCCACAAGACATGGAACAATGGGTGGCCCCCAAGAGCAGAGGCCCCCAGTCCTGGAGCTGCAGGGAACCGAGTTCTCCAACAAGCAGTGTGTTTGGAGGAGAAATGCAAGTCTCAGCAGAGAATCAAGGCCCTGCCCACACCTTGATTTCAGCCTGCTGAGATCCTGAGTAAAGATCCCAGCTAAGCTGCCTTCACACTTCTGACTAAGAGAAATAGTAAGAAAATAAATGAGCCATTTTCACTTTAAGCCATTATGTTTGTGGCCATTTATTACACAGAAAATAGAAAACTAGTACAATAATCCAAATGGATTTTTAAAATCCAAATATTTCTACCAAGTGAAGATCTAAAATCAAATTATATAGAAGGGGTGGAAATGAAGCAGTTGAAAAAAAATTCATGAAAATATTAACCAGGAGAAAGCAGTTAGTGCAAATTATTATTGCCTAAGAAGATTTAAGGTGAAACACATCCATAAGGATTAAGAAAGACCAACAACAATAATAATAATGTCAACCAGAAAATAGGAAAGCCTAACAATTTTCCTTGAAGTACCTATTAAGCAAAAACTGACATAGAAAAAAACTTGATATATCCACAAACTAGAATATTTTAACACACATCTCTCAGAAATTGATAGAACAAGCAGACAAAAATTAGTAAGAATAGAATATATGAACAAGAAATTAATAACATACTTAAGAACATGAGAGTGAGACTTGCAGCCTACAAATTATGAAAATCTATTCTTTTCAAGTAAGCATAAAACATTAAAAATTTAGACTATGTAGCTGGGCACAAAGCCTCAAAAAGTCTCCAAAATAGAAGTATATTCAAGATTATGTCCCCTGACCACAAAGCAAATAAATTAGAAACCAATAAATTAGAAACCATCAGCAATAAATTTTTAAATTTATTTATTCACACTAAAAAAACTACTTCTCACACATAAGTTTTAGAGAAAAAGAAAAAAGAAAATGCTAAATACTATGTATCCAAATCTGTTGGATTACCAGAAGATTCACAGCTGGTGGTGATATTAGGAAACCTTTGGAGTTACGTGGGAGTGCTTTTGGTTGTCAGACTAATTGGGGAGAACTTCTGGCTTCCAGAGGACAAGAACCAGCCCTGACGGAAAAGATCATCACCTAAATGTTAATAGTGATTTCATTGAGAAACATCAACACATTGCTTACAGAAAATGTAACTCTTAAATGATCTATTAGAAAGCAAACATTTAAAGAATAAATTAAGATTTCAACTCAAGAAGCTAGAAAGAGAAAAAATAGACTAAGAAAAAGGGAGAATATACAATGAAAGTAATGTTGATGATCAACAAAATTTAACACTGCGTCTTCAAAAGAATAGAAAATATGTAAACCTTAAGATGATTCAAGGGGAAAAAGTAAGGATCATAATCAACATTAAGAAGAAAATAGCTATGAATACAGTAGAGATTTTGAAACATCATGAGAAGATATAATGGACCACCTTATGACATTATGTGTGAAAGCCTAAGTGTGATGATATATTTTTTTAAAAATATAACCTGGCTCAAGAAGGAATAGAAAGTATGAATTTCTTTGAAATTATTAAATTGACCATATCAGTTGTTGCATAATATACTTTTTTTTTTTAAAGATTTATTTATTTTATTTTATTTATCCCCCCCTTGCTGCTTGTGCTGCTGTGTCCATTCGCTGCGTGTCTTCTCTGTGTCTGCTTATCTCCCCCTTGCTGTGAGGTCTTGCCGC
>JAQZBX010004979.1:46204-58118 GCA_029593785.1 Cabassous unicinctus | reverse complement strand
TATATATATATATATGTATATGTATATATGTATATGTATATATATATATACACCAAAAGATAGATACTAACCAGTGGAACTGAATTGATAGTTCTCTCTCTATATATATAAAGAACTATCAATTCAGTTCCACTGGTTAGTATCTATCTTTTTTTCCAGTATCATGAGTTTTGACAAGTGTAGCTTTATAGTATGCTTTAATATCAGGTAGTGTGATTCCTCCAATTTCATTTTTCTTTTTCAATATGTTTTGACTGCTCAGGAACCACTTGCCATTCCAAAAAAATTTCAGAATTGGCTTTTCCAGTTCACTAAAAAATGTTGTTGCAATTTTTATTGGGATTTCCTAAAATTTGTAAATCAATTTGGGTAGGAGAGGCTTATTAATGATATTTGGTCTTCCAATCCACGAACATGGAATTTTCTTACATTTATTTAGATTTCCTTTGATTTCCTTTAAATATCTTGCATAGTTTACTGTGCAAAAGTCTCTTATGTCCTTATTAAAATTTATTCCTAGATATTAGGTTCTTTTACTTGTTATTGTAAATTGAATTTTTTCTTGATTTCCTGCTCAGATTGTTCATTATTGGTGTACAGAAATGGTATGGATTTTTGCATGTTGATCTTATATCCTGTCACTTTACTGAACTTATTTATCACCTCTAGAAGCTTTGTTGTAAATTTCTTGGGGCTTTCTACACATAGAATCATATCATCTGCAAATAGTGAAAGTTTTACTTCTTCCATTCCAATTTGGATCCTTTTATTTCTTTTTCTTGCCTAAGTTCTCAAGCAAGTATTTCTAATACAATGTTAAACAAGAGTGGTGACAGTGGGCATTCTTGCCTTGTTTCAAGGCCTTTAGTATTTCACCATTGAGTCTGATGTATGGTTTCATATATATCCTTTATCATGTTGAGGAAGTTTCCTTCTATTCCTATTTTTCAAAGTGTTTTTATGAAGAAAGGATGCTGTATCTTGCCAAATGCTCTTTTTGTGTCAATAAAGATGACCATGTGACTTTTTTTCTTTTGATCTTAGTGTGGTGTATTACATTGATTGACTTTCTTATGTTGAACCATCATTTCATCATTTCATATCTGAGTTAATACCCATTTGACCATGATGTATAATTCATTTGGCATGTTGTTGAACATGATTAGCAAGTATTTCGTTGAGGATTTTAGCATCTAAGTTCATTAGAGAGATTGGTCTGTAGTTTTCTTGTGGCATCTTTATGTGACTTTGGTGTTAGGGTGATGTTGGTATCATAGAATGAGTTAGCTAATATTTCATCCATTTCTATTTTTTTAGAAGAGTTTATGCAGGACTGGTGTTAGCTCATTCCAAAATGTTTGGTAGAAATCACCTGTGAAGTTATCTGGTCCTGGGTTTTCTTGGTTGGGAGTTTTTTGATGACTAATTCAATCTCACTACTTGTGGGATTGGTCTGTTGAGTTCTTCTATTTCTTCTTTCATCAATTTAGATTGCTTGTGTGTTTCTAGAAATTTGTTCATTTCATCTAACTTATCCATCTTGCTGGTAAACAATTTTCAAGGTATCCTCTCATGATACTCTTTATTTCTGTAGGATTAGTGGTGATAGGCCCTCTCGTGTTTTCATTTTATTTAATTGTATCTTCTCTCTTTTTCTCTTTGTTAGTCTAGCTAAGGGTTTGTCAATTTTATTAATCTTCTCAAAGAGCCAGCTTTTGATTTTGTTAATTTTTCTAGTGTTTTTTATTCTGTTTCATTTAATTACATTCTAATTTTTGTTATTTCCTTTCTGCTGCTTGCTTGAGATTAGCTTGTTGTTATTTTTTTTACTTCGTCCCACTGTGCAGTTAGGTCTTTGATTGTATCTCTATGTTCTTATTAAATATAGGCTTTTATTCATAAGTTATTTCTTCTGCAATTTTCTCCTTGACTCACTGATTGATTAAAAGTTGTTTATTAACATCCACATATTTGTGCCTATTCTGGTTCTCTGTCTCTTATTAATTTCTACCTTCATTCTACTGTGGTCAGAGAAATTGCTATTTAGAATTTCAATCTTTCTAAATTTATTGAGACTTGTTCTGTTACCTAGTATGTGGTCTATACTGGAGAAGGATCCATGTGCTCGTGAGCAGAATATATATCCTTCTGTATTTATGTGTAATGTTCTGTACATGTCTATTAGGTCTGGCTCCTCTAATGTATTTTTTAAGATCTCTGTTTCTTTATTAACCTTTTGTCGAGGGATTTTTGTTTTTCAAACATGCCTATAATGATTTTATACTATGTAATCCTTCAGCATTTAAAGCAAACATATATCAGCTGTTGGTTTTCTTTATTTAAAAAAATCAGAATTTTACTTATATTTTACTAATCCTGGAAAACTATTGCATTTTCATATCAAACAAGTGCCTCGTTTTATTTCATTTTGTCTCTATAACTTAAAAACATTTTCCCCAAACAATTAGGCTTAAAATTACAACACCAAACTTTCTACTATTAATTGTTATGAGTTCCATTCTTTTAAGTTTGTAGAGAGCAGTGCATATTTCTATTTTGCTTAACACAGTGCTTGTTTTGCAATGAGTTCTCAATAAATATTTGTTGAATATATCAATTCACATAATTGCTTAACATAAATCTTAAGAAACATTTTCAGGAAATACAAATGGTCCTTCACTTTTCTAAACTTTCCGGACACTCTTAGAATCATGAAAGAACCCATAAGAGACTTAAAAAACAATATAACTTTATTTCCTTTTTGATGGGACAAATCTAAAGTCTTGAGCAGAGTCAAATAAGAAACCAGTTGCACATTGTACAAAAAATTTCAAATCCTGATTTTAACATAATTATTTTTGTGCTAGTACTGAAAATGAGATGGGTAGAGTTTGTTAAATGTGCCAATGTGCTTTTCTGACTCAATTAGTTTAGAATGAGATTTTAAAAGTGCAATCACAAGGGAAATGCTAATTTTGGTGTCTAGCAGACTTACTGTGAAAAATAGAGCATACTATTATATGAGCTTTCTCTAAGAACACCTACTAAATCTATTTCCAAAACTGTCTTCTGAGGAATACTTGTCATTACGAATTACTAAAAAGTTATTTCCTGTTAATTTTTTTTGTGTGATACATTTTTGGAAAGAACCACTATTAAATGCATATGTGCGTTGTGAATCTTCATGACAGGGATGGCTATGGCAAAGCCATTTAAACATGGAACATTTCTAAGAACTAGTGTTCTGAAAATCAAAATTAGTAAAACTACTCTATGTAAAATCTGAAAGAATTATAGTAGGAAAACCAGTGGAGTCATGTGCAAGAAATACACAATACCAAAAGCAGTAACTAAATAATATAGAAATGTTTTAAACTGTGAATTTAAAACAATCTAAACACAAATGATTTGGAATTTCATTTCTGATCATTTAACCTGTTTTAAGATCTTATAAGAAGCTCCAAAGTTAAGAGAAAAGGAAGAAATTTGTCCCACACTGCCACTCTCATACTGAAAAGTTAGTATAATTTACATATGTATGAAAACAAATTTTTCTACATTTACAACACTTACCTTCTTGGGTATTTGAACGTTTATTTGTCTGAGATTTTTAGGTATTAAAGCAACTTAGATCAAAGAAAAAGTCATAAAGGAATGAAAGTATATTTTAAGAGTTTGCTAACTATTGGAATATATACAATCCACCAGCTCTTGTACATCAATATAGACCTTTCAATCTAAGAGTTAATTAGCTCAATATATTTCAAAAATGCACTATTTTATCATCATTATCACTTTTCAGCTAGTTTAAATACACCTCTTATTGTAATAGTGTAATCAGATACATGAACTCAAGATCTTGATACAAAATATTTGTTTTCTGTGCTTAATATCAATATTATTAGAAATTAATACATGTGAGTTAAGGAGATTTTCATCTCTTAAAATAAAGACACCACTGGGAAAAAGTGATTTATCAGATATCAATTTATTATTTTCAAATAGAATTAGATCCTCCAGATACTTCAGAGTAACAACATCAGAGATAGCGTGAACTTAAAGTAAGCAAGAGTAAAAATGGAAGAGTATAGAAATGGAGTTTTATGTCTATGATATGGAACTAAATGTGGAATAAGGAGAGGGTGGTGAGTGGGAAAAACAATGAATTTGGACATGCCACAAATTGATGATAGCTCATTTTAAACATCCATTTAAGAACAAGGCAGGTTATAGCTGGTAGAGCCACTCAGCTGTGAACATGTGTTAGCTCAGAGGCCAGTGGGCTGCCTTTGCCACCACAAGATCAGAGGATGTGAGTCCAGGGGACAGTGCCACTGCCTCTTGTTTGCAGAGGATAGGCAGAAAAGACAGGCCCAAGAGCCCTGAAACCTGATGGAATTTGTCCTGCTGGGTTGTAAACTAGCTTTAGACCAGTGACCCTTTTATTTCTCCCATTTTCTCACATTTAGAATAGGAATGTCTATCTTATGCCTGCCCCACCATTGTATTCGGAAGTAGATAAGTAGTTTATAGTTTCACAGGGGTCCTCAATTGGAGAGCCATTTTGTCCTGGGATGGATCATACCCAGTGTCTTGTGCATAACTGGTTTAGATGATTTTGAAGATGAGAGTTGGGACTCTTTGAGTTTATTATATTTAGATAAAATTTTGGACTTAAAGTTGATGCTGTAATGGGTTAAGATGTTTGGCAATGTGGGGATGGAATGAATTTATTTTGCACTTGAGAATGTCATGAATTAGGAGGACAGAGGGGAGGCTGTTAAGGGGTTATGGGTCAAGTTGTACTCCGCAAAAATATATGCTGAAACCTTAACCCTCAGTAACTGGGAATGTGACCTTTTTTGGAAATAGTGTCTTTGCAAATATATCAATTACAATAAGATCATACAGAATTATGGTGGACCTAATCCAATAATATAACTGGTGTTCTTACAAGAAGAGAAGAGCCAAACAGAGACATATAGGGGAAAAGGCCATGTGAAGATGGAGGCGGAGACTGGACATATGAAGCTACCAGGTGTGGAATGCAAGGATTGCCAGCTACCACCAGAAGCTAGGAATAGTCAAGGAAGGAATCTTCTGCATCGCATCAGAGGGAACACGGCCCTGCCAACACCTTGATTTCAGACTCCTAGCCTCCAGAACTGTGAGAGACTAAATTTTGGTTGTTTTAAGTCACCAAGTTTTTGGAACTTTGAAATGACAGCCCCCAGAAACTAACGGTTTTTTACATTGTTAATTGATATAAAATTTATATTTAAAATTAAACTAGAAGTAGCAGATGGTATATATTTAGATTCTAAAGAAATATTACTTGTTTACTAGAAACTACTAACAAATATGTTGCTGATGCTGAAAGTGTAATTCAAAATTCAATAAGTCATCTGGTGCCAAGGATACCGGCCTTGTATATTTCCAAGTCTGAATTATGTGGCAACAGATGATGGAATTATTTGTGGTAACAAAAAGCAAAAAGCATATACATATATTGATTTTTGGCAAATAACATTTTCAAAGACATCTCAGTAGACCAAAAATAAGGTAAAATATTTTTATTTTTAAAAATCTCCAAAAATCAAAACTAAAATGAAATCTCTATTTATTTGAAATGATTTTTTATACTCATCATTTTCAAAAGTAACTTACAAATTTAATCTGGGTTTTCTAAAATGTTATTTGAATGCATATTGCTATTCTCAATTTCCAAACACCATTTTGAAGTATTTCCAACCATCAAGGCTCCCCCTCCAGCTCCTCCCATGAGCTAAGGTTTCCCATGTATCCCTCATCTTGATGGCCAGAGGATCCTGTCTAGTTTCAGGGGGTCTCTGAATTCAAACAAACACCCACCAAAGGTTTGTTTAGCTGTCCAAGTTTTAACTCCCAAACCCAGACTCCAAAAAAGTCTGTAGCTCACAGTTACCCATTTTTTCCTGCATCCCTGTTGTTCCCCAGAAGCCTGCTGTACTCCTAATGGCTCTGCATGCCAGGTTTGTATTTCTTTGGGGATTGTGAATAACCAATAAATGTAATTTGTTTCAAAACCTCTCCTCTCCTTGTCTTGGAACCTGAATTTACTATACCTGAATAATTTAATTCTTTAACATTTTAAGATAGAGTGGAAGAAAAAAATGATTATTTCCATGTTTTCATGAATCATATATTCTCAGGAATATCTTTATGTAATCTTTACATTTCCAGTGATATTTTTAAGTAATTGGAAGGATTTAAGCATTCTTCATAAAATCAAAATACTTATTTATGGATTTAAATATTTACTATTTCCCTTCAAAAGTTTCAACCATTCCTATTTTTCAAGTTCTAATTTCAGCCTTCACCTTTTACCTAATGTAATTTATTCCTGCTCTTTCTTCAGTTTAAGACCCTTATATTCTCTTCTTCTGCTCTTTTTTTCCCCAAGGTCCTGAATATGTAGGGATAGTTTTGGAAGTCTTTATGATTATCCTTTTATTAAAAACATAAAGGAAATATACTCAGAAAGCCTTAAGATACAGTTTAAATGTCGTTAAAATATTAATAACAATGTTATTCATGAAATGCTTATGAGTTCTCATCCAGCCACATGCACATTTTAAATATCTTTGTATGCTAGCATTAGCCTACAGTGACAGTCCAGCATATGGAATATAGTCATCCTAAGAAATTTTATTTATGAGTTCATCATTACAAGACCTCCTGGAATATTTCAATAGTGAAGAGTTAATTGTAGAAATAAGGTGGATAGCCCATTCTAAACAACTTTAGATTATAAATAAATGGACATAGATTATTTTACCTTGATTCACTTGTGCATATCTTTTCTGTGATTTCTAACATTTTTCTTGCCCCAAATGACAAAATATTAGTTCTTAATTTTGTTTATGCTATTGAATGAATATATCATGCAAAAATTTTCAACATAAACTGTCTTTTAAATTATGATCATATATTGATAACTTAAATGACACATCTGTATCAGTCAGGTTTCTATGGTGAAATAAAAACAGTAATAAATATATATATATATAAATATTTATTTCAAAGAATTGACTTACATAATTGTGACAGCTGGCAGGTTCAAAATCTGTGAGGTAGACCACCAGGCTCAAAAACTTCAGTCTGGAGCTGATGCTGCCATTCTGAGGTAGAATTTATTTTTCCACAGGGAAATTTCAGTTTTGCTCTTTAGGCCTTTTAACAGATAGGGTGATAACCACCCACATTATTGAAGATACTATATGTTCCTTAAAATCAAGTGTCTGTACATGTTAAGCACATTCACAAAATTCCTTAAAAGCAACACATTGATTTATTGAATAACTGAATAGTACAGCTTCGCCACATTGACATATGAAACTAACCATTATAGTCCACCACTTGCTAAAATGACACCCATGCACATTTCCTTAAATCATACTTAATTTCCCAATTAAGGCAATAACAAAGTCAAACTTTTATCTAACATGATACAGTACTCTGTGTACAACTAAAAACATGCTAACACTTTCCTCACAAGAGGTTGCAAATTTCTTGGGTGATATTCACTATTCTCCTT
This sequence comes from Cabassous unicinctus, assembly GCA_029593785.1. Classification (NCBI taxonomy): domain Eukaryota; kingdom Metazoa; phylum Chordata; class Mammalia; order Cingulata; family Chlamyphoridae; genus Cabassous; species Cabassous unicinctus. The sequence goes on along the minus strand of JAQZBX010004979.1, from coordinate 50,542 downwards.
GATATCCTGTAACTTAAATATTGTGATGTAAAGTCAACCTTTATTAATATGTCTTATTATGTTGCCAATATGATAAAGGATAAAAGAGGGAAGAAAATAAAACAAAGGATATTTACTTAATATCAATATGAATATATGTATTCATAATAAACTGAGGAAGACATACTCATACTAATTATAGTTTTTTATTCTGCAACTGGTCACATGGTCAAAGCTGGTGTTTATACCTTCTTGCACTATCGCTTACATACCCCCTTTGGCTTTTGAAAGCACCTTAGCTGATCACAGTTCTTTGCTTGGTTGAATGGAACAAACCTTCATTAACGAGAGGTCTTGGCCATTAGTAGTTCTACCTGAACTGGGTTATTATTGTTTTGCACTGACTTTAATCACAAGACATGGTAGTCCCTTCTACCATGGCTCACTCTGTTCCTAAGCCCAATGGCTAATGACAGAAGTGGCTGGGGAAAGAGGTATAATATCCATAGAACATTTTATCCTTTCCACTTGATTATTAAAACCCTCCTCTGTTGAAGTCACTCTGGTATTCACATGGAACACCAATATCTTCAATTTTTTGCCAGTTCAGAAAGTTCTATCCAAATATCTCTTCCCAAAACCTCTTTGTCACCAATTTCCAATCATGTTCCTTCCAAATCCTTGACCATTCTGCTAAATCATTGGACTCATGCTGTGGATCAGTATAGACTCATATCTCTGACCATTTTTCCTTCCAAACAAAATGAACAACCAGGTGTATTAATCAAAGTTCAGCTGACTGGGAGGATTCCCTTTCATAACTATTCTTCAGGATTATACCAGGATGGATCATGGTGCTGCAGATATGCACTGTTGGGAAATGTCTGTATATCATTTAGAACCATCTGTAAACCAAGCTGAATTTTCTCTTTCATAGACAACTTAATCATAGGTGAGGGCTGGTAGAGAGAAGGTAATGCAGCAAGAATAGAGGCTATGGGTATTTGGGACACTTCTTTGTGCCTTTAGGCCCTGCTCCAGCCTGGTCTCATATATATCACTTTCCTTTTATTATGGACTGCTGCACTGCACCCTGAAATTTATGGCTTGGTGAGTCGGGCACACAATTCATGATGGACAATTCAGGTGACATTGTAAACTGGTGGCTCATGGTTGACCATTCATTCTCTACTTCGACTCAGTAGCAAGCCAAAAACTGTCTTTCAAAAGGAGAGTATTCATCATCAGAAAATAGCAATACTTTGCTCCAAAACCTTAAAAATCTGTGTTGTGGTCAACTGCCTGCCAGAGGCACCAAATAGCATATCTATCTGGCATGGATACATCAGGCACTATTAGATCTGCTGGATTATATGGCCCAAGTGGCACAGCAGCTTGCACAGCATCTGGACCTGCTGCAGACTCTTCTATTGTCCTGGTCTCCAGTCAAAACTAGCAGTTTTTTTGGTCATTCAGAATATGGGCAAAGTAACACATCCCAAAGAAGAATTTGTTTCTTCCAAATTCCAAAAAGCCCAGTAGACATTGTGCTTCTTTTGTGATTATAGGGGTGGCCAGATGAAACAATTTATACTTCATGTTAGAAGGAATATCTCAACATTCCCCTCATCACTTGAATCCCAGATATTTCAGTGATGTGGGAGGCTCTGAATTTTGTTGGATTTATTTCCTACCTTCTGACACACAAATATTTTTACCAAGAGTTCTTGACTAGCTGCTACTTCTTGCTCATTACATCGAGTCAGCATAATATCATCGATATAATGGACTGGTGTGATATCTTAGAAAGGGAAAGAAAATCAAGGTCCCTGCAGATAAAATTATGAAATAGGAATGGAAAATTGAGATAAAACAGTGGAGGTATATTTCTGGCCTTGCTAGCTTTACTCAACTTAGAACTCTTTGGCTTATACAGATCAAGTGAGTTTTCAGTAGTCTGCCCATCTATTTCTCCTCCTGGGACACCATAATCAACTACAAAATGTCATATATCTCTGAGAGTCAAATTATTCTGATTACTACATTTACTCTGCTGTCCATTAGAGTAACCACAACAATCTTATCATGGGTGATTAAGTGCCACCTCTTGGCCTCTGCCTCTCAAGGTTCCAATTATTCACATTGTTTTTAAGGATCCCAAATTAGTGGCCACAGTAACTTCTGACCTATGGAGAAAAGCAACCACAGAGCTCTTCAAGGATACTTAGGCTCCTCTCACATAGTGAAATGAGTATCCACTGGGCAGTCCTAGGGTGAGGGAGCAGTTCTAATATGAAAAATTCAGTCTACCATTCCATTCTCCCTAAGTTTTTGGATACCCTTCTCTACAGTATACCAAGGAAATACTGGCATTATTAATTTAGTTTAGGCCATCTTTTGGTCTACATTTTACACAACCAATCAAACAAACTGTTAGAGTTCTTTCTACCCCTTCAAACTACACTATTGAATCCAGAAACTCTGCTTACTAGACCTATTATGTATTTAATTATGATCCTCTAAATGATATGTTCAAATCTTAACTTCTGTGAATATCAACTCATTTGTTAAGATGAGGCCAAACTGTATTAGGGTGGGCCCTAATGCAATATGACTGATATACTTATAAAAATAAAGAATTGGATGCAGACAGAGAGATGAAGGGAGAATACCATGTGATAATTCAGATAGAGTATGCCATAGATTGCTGGCAAGCCACCACAGAAGCCAGGAGAGGGACATGAAACAAATAATTCCCTAGAGTTTTCAGGACAAGTACAGCCCTACCAATACCTTGATTTTGAACTTGTAATCTCCAAAATCATGAGACAATAGCTTTCTGTTGTTTTAACCTACCAAATTTGTGGTATTTTTTCAAAACAACTCTAGCAAACTAAGACTGGGCTTATAGCAATAAATTTAGTTTAATCCAATTTTATACTTCCACCATTATCACCACTTTTAATATTCAAATCTTAAATATACTCCCCAGATTTCTGTCATATAAATTAGGAAAATCATTCAATTCTTCTGGTGCATGGCATACTTCATGAAGCACACTTTGTGCTTAACTTACCAGGGTCTGGTGGGACTTAAATCTATATAAAAAGGAGTGGTGGGGGTAGGTCCTGAGAAGAATCATCAGTCTTGTAAGGAAACTATCTCAGGAGAGGCCATTATAGGTTCCTCAATAAAGGTTAACCTTCTCAGAAAGTGTTTCCACTGGAAAAGAAGAATGAGCAGAATTTGGGACCTCTATATTTACAGCTTCATAAGAATCTGCCCATAAGTTGCCATTCCAATTTTCAGTTTCCTATTCCTTCCCAATCAATTCCCTCATTTTAACAGAAGATACTTTGTAACATTGGCAATTTTAGTTTCACTGTAATTCAGTCACTATAGTATAAGACTGAGTGTGATAATCCTGGAGTTGCAGGAGTTAAGGCTTCCTTTCAAAGGCAGTAATAGAAGATTTCAGGTGATTTATGCAGAGTTGTGTTGCAAAGAAGTCCTGAACTCATCATTTTCTTTCCTTACTTCCTCCATGTGGGCAGTTTGAAGGTTTTGTGGACCCCAGAAAATCCTGTTCTTAAAGCTAATCCATTCCTGTTAGTGAAAAACAATTGTAGATGGGACCTTTGATTAGATTCCTTTTGATTAGATCACTTCAAAAGGGCATGACCCAGGGTGAATCTTAATCCTCTTACTGGAGTCCTTTATAAATGGAAAAATAAAAAGCTGCAGGCACAGAAAGGCTGCAGAGACAGAGAGGAACCCAGAAGCTGAGAGGAAGCCATGTAAGCCAGAAGCTGAAAGCAACAAGGACTGGAGGATGATGCTGCCGTTGTGCCCTGATCCCCAAGAGCTGCAGCTGGGGGAGAAGGAGCTCCTGATGATGACTTGATTTGGATGTTTTAATGGCTTCAGAACTGTATGCTTTGAAACAAATAAATTCCCATTGTAAAAGCCAACCCATATCTGGTATATTGCTCCTAGCAGCTTAGCAAACTACAATATTCCAGTTAGAAGAAACCAGCCAATTTCATTATATGCTTTAGTTTTATTAAAATGTCCTAAATATCAAATACAGGGTCACCAAGAACCTTGCCATATATAAGTATTTTATTGTGAGTAACCACTGCTGATATTTTTCATATCTTTATTGCACAAAACACCATGGGCTATTAGTCCCTATTTACTACTGGAAATAGAGCCATTATGCCTTCAACTCTAATCAGAATAGGAAACCAATTTCAAAAATCCCAAAACTAATTTAGAAAGCCCATTTTTTAGATTTTGTTCTTCCAGTACAACTTTTCTGTATCAGTCAGCATTCTCAAAAAAAAAAAAAAAAAAAAA
>JAQZBX010004979.1:0-46104 GCA_029593785.1 Cabassous unicinctus | reverse complement strand
TCAATTGTGGAGGCTGACAAGTCTGGAAAATGTAGGGCAGGACAGCCAGCTCTATACTCTCAGGTAGGAGCTGAAGCTTCATTCCAGAGGTGGACTTCTTAAGACCTTAAAGCCTATCAGTTGATTGGAAGAGCCCAATCTACATTAGCAAGGATAATCTTGTGTACTTAAAGTCAACCCACTAAAGACGTTAACCACATCTAACAAAATACCTCCAGGACAACACCAAGATTAGAGTTTGATGGAATAACTGTGTACTGTGTCCTAACCCAAGTTGGTATATAAAACTAACCATCACATAAGGAAAAAAAGCATATTGTTTGATTCACAAATCATTCAGTAATATACAACTCACTTATTAAGCATGTAAATATCTCCATAACTATAAAACAATTTTGAAAGATTTTTGTTTCCAAAAAAAGGAATTTCATAACTATCAAAAGTTTTTGTGTGCTACCTTGGCATCCATCTTACTTTGACTAAGACATTTGCTTCAACATTGGCCTTTGGCCTAGTTAATAAGCAGTTTTACAACCTAGGGTGTAATGTCCCATATATTCTAAACCTGCATCTGTGGTCACCATCCACACTACTCATCCAAACTGCATAGCTGAGCTAAATCATAATCTAACCATCCTCACTGCTTTTGGAGCTCCAGTCCCTTCACCTTTCCATGCATTTGCTTTAAACTAACCTATCCTTGACTCCCATGCGAAATCTATTAACCTCCACCCCTAGACCATAATAAAGGCAGAAACCCAGAAATTCCTCTCACTCTGCTTGTGTATTACCCACCTGCTGGTTGAATCACCTGAGCTAGTCACATTTCCCATTGATCCCTCATGGCAGCCTTCTCTCTCTACGACCTGTGAGTAACAAATTATCTTTTCTCATGTATTCTGGTCTTGGTTTCAAATTATGTCATACCTGACCTCTACTCAGAACCAAATTTACAATCTAACTTATCTAATTTGAAACAGTTATCATCTTTTAAAAATAGCATAAAAATACTCACAAGAAATAAATGAACTATTAAATGATTGATGCTTTTACTATAGATGTAAAGCTATGTACTGGAGATTTCTCCTCAATCTGTGGCAGAGCACAAGCTTATGCCCACCACACAACTGCCAGTTGAGGAACCTTTGCCAGCTACTCCTGCTCAGCACAAGAGAATGGGGGACCACGGCTGGGTCTTAGGTTGTGAGACACTGCCCCACTGTTCCCCCCAGAAGATAAGCGATTGAGAGTAATAATTTATTTGAAATGAGCTGAGGCAGATTTGCCCCAAAAAACATAAAGGAATAGCTTTAACAATTATATGTTTAAAGAAATGAAAAAATCATTGATTGTATAGAATTTTGGGGAAATCTAACTTTGGGAATTTAGGCATTAGCTGTTTTAAAATTTTGAAGACATTATTACATACTAATGATAAGATCATCACATTTTTAATATAAATATATTGGTATTCATTATTATTACAAATCATAGTATACTTGTTTACAAATCGCAAATGCAAATTATAATATACTTATTTACAGATAGTTACAAAAAGCGTTGTGTTCTTGTTTGCAAATCATAGTATTCTTGTTTGCCTTGGAAGGGGTAGTCTGCTAAATTATTACTAAGAAGTAATCGTTTTTGGGGAAAGAGCTAATCATTCATAAGCTAAGTGTCTTTGTATCTATTAATCTTTTTTTTGCCTTCAATTTAATGCAGTTTTAATGTTTGGTCTCTACATTTTTTAAATTTTGTGGAACTAGTAAATGGTTAACTCTAACATCCTTATTCATTTTAACTGTTTATATTAAGTTTATTTTGTACCTAAAACTGATCCAATATGAATCATTTTCCATCTAAATTTTAGACTATTATTCCTTACCACATTAATCAAAATTCATGATGTTTTACAGAAAATGTCATATTTCAACTTTTATTTAATGTTAATAGAAACCAAAAAGAGTCTTCAGTGGCAACTTCTATGGGGTTTTCATACTTATGCTTGGAAAGTAATCAATTATAAAATACCATTAAAAAACCCTGTTAAGATAAATTTGAGATGGATGGTTGCCCACTTATGAGAAACTAAAGGAGAGTAAATAAAGTAATATTCATGTAAAAGATATTTGAGCATGTGATAATCAGGAAATATGATCAATCATAATTTAAAAAGGCAATGAATCAAAAAATTTACAGAGTGAGCTCTGTTTTTCCTCATACCAGGTAAGAAAGCTGTTTTTAATTAAACTGATCAGAAAACCCCTAAAACATTCTGTAGTTTATGGAAATGGAAAATGGCAAAGAAATTTACTTTACAATACCCTGGTGGAAAATTAATGTCAAGAAAATTTAAACCTGGTGTGAGTGACATAACAATTAAACCTCTGTTATGAAATTACCACCTGGGTAAATATGGGAATGAGAGGTAATGACATGATATTATTGATAATAATGAAGTTGTTAAAGCATTCTATGGATGTCACCAGATATTGCTTCCAAGTGCAAATACTGACCCTACTAAACAGGATGAAATCTTTTAGAAGAAAGACTTGGACATTTAATATATTAGCAGTTTAGAATCGTTAATAATTACAATATTGTGATTATTTTTATTCTTTTATTGTTATTGGATTGCAGATATAAAGTAATACAACAACAAGCAATAGAAAAGTATAAAAATAAGAAAATGGCATTTTATTCTGTATTAAGAATTTCCAAAGACCTTTGAATTTGTCTCATGGATAACCAGAACTGACAAAAAAGTATAGGTATTGAAGAAAAAAATACTATCAAGTGTTATCAATTAAGAGAATAAAATAATTAAGAATACAACTGTGGCTGTATTCTTTTAGCAGCTATGGTAGGGGAGGGTCACTGGTACAGGGTGTCATGGATGGAGGGATGTGTAGGGAAGGATGCACCTGGGGCTTGCCTTTATGGAATATGAATGTGTTCATGTGACCATAGGGTCTTATCTCAGTAGATGGAGACCTACACAATAGCCAACAAGATATTTATTTCCCATCCTGGAAGTTCTGCTACATTCTAAAACAGAGTGACAAGAATTTCTAGAGTACATAGGCAGTGCCTAATAAAATAAAACATACCAAATGTCAAGTCCTTGATATTACTGCTTGTACTTATAAACTTTATTCTTGGAAAATTGAAACTTTGCCTAATAATATCTATTGCCTAAGAGTTACCTCCTAAAAACCTCCTTGTGGACTCTCTCTAAGCCAAACTCAGCAAATAAATTCATTACCTGCCCCTGCCTCTGGCATAGGGTATGACTCCTGGAAATTAACCTCCCTGGCACTGAGGGATTAATACCAAGTGCCAAACAACAAGGCATTTGAAAAAAGACCTTAACTAAAAGGGAGAAAATTAAATACAAAAGAGTTTTTATGGCTAAGAGATTTTAAAGTGAGTCAGGAGATCATTCCAGAGTTTACCATTATGCATGTCTCAGGCAGCTCTCACTAACTGCCACAGTAAACAAAGCCTTAACACAGGTGCTCCTGAGGGCTCTAGAGACATCAGACATGATAGGCCAGGCACACAACCCCATGAAATCAGCAACCAGTCAGGGAGCCTTACCTTGGAATATATGATAACCTATTTCCCCAATGTAACAGAGTTAGACTCATTTATAAATTTCCTACACATGATTCTTCTACCCCTTTTATTTGAGCCTATAATTAGCATTAAATCCATTAGATATATGTCCCAGAGACTTATATCTGCAATCTGTTCATTTGCCAGTTGAACCCTGAATCTCACCAGAGTTGTGATTAACATTTACTCTGCAGTTCTTTGGAATCACCCAAGACTACTAACAAAATGATGATGATGGACAACCACACTAATGTAAGATGCTATTAATAGGGGAAATGTGAGGGGTGGAGGGTTGGGGTATATGGAAATCCCTTATCTTTTTGATGATACTTTTCTGTAATCTAAAATTTCCTTAAAAATAAAATTTATCATATAAAAAAAATAAATAAATGTTAGTAGTTTCAAGAGACATTGGGCAAATAAAAGAAAACTGGAGGAAAAAGAGATAAATCAAGGAAATAAAAATGGTAGTTAAAAAAATTTTAATAAACATTAGTATGGAGGGCCTAATCCATTCCTGGTATTCCATGAACTAAAACCAAGATCCCTGCAGAGACTGTACAGAGCAAGCACATCTACTATTTACACAAGCAGTCTTCCCTTTATGCCTTTTATGGATAGGGCAATTGGGAATAAATCATTAGTAAAAGAGAGAGGGAGTGAGAGGGTTCTAGGTAACTAATATAATTAGATAAAAATTTTAATATAGACATGCACAAATTTCTATAATGAATATTATAGCTACTAAAATGATACACATTTACAATGTGCTTATTCAAATATTTTTGTTGTAAAAACTGGTTTCCCTTTTTAAACTTTATTGCTTTCATTTAGCATTAAACAAATATTTCATTGTTAAAAAGAAAAGTAATATTGGAGACCTAATGAGGAAATGTCTATTTTCACTTGGAGTATATTTAGCTTGTATTATGAATTATTGATAATTGATTCTTCTAAATTCTATTTACCATGGCTTCTGTTACTAATTATAAGTATTTTCCCCATCATCACTTCAGCAAAGAAATTCTTTGTAAAGAGTTAGAGCTTGATTCCAAAACCCTTAGCTCATTTTTTATCAATTTATGTTTCCCAATTCCAGTGTGATAGGTAAAAAGTATAAAATGATTTTTATGTGTGATGGAAATAAGTGCAACACTATGATTAAGAAATCAAATTAATAGGAAATATTATTGCTTTATTTCTAAATTATACACAGCTCTTTAAGATTCTTACATACTTCTCTAGAACGCATGCTTTCAACCTTTTCCCCAACTCATTTCTTCTTCTGTTTCTTTTTCTAGTAAATTGGTTTGGGACATAAGTGAGACTCTGGGGTGTGGTGATCAGACTGAACAATTTTTACTACCCCCATTTGATCTTATACGAACATATCCAACTCTCAGTAAGGTGGAAATTTTAACACCTTATAAATATGTTAAATCAGTTATACCAGGAGACAAAGAACATCAGAGGCACACAAAGATGTGAATGGGGAAAAACAGTGCCCTGGTATAGTTCTTTGTGTATTTGAATTAATGTTGCTACACAACTTTTCTCATCTCATTCTGGTGGCTCTGCATTTCCTCTTGCAATTGCTTTTCTTTCTGATCCTCCTCAGTCCTAACCTTCAGAAAGGTGGACAGGGCAGCTTCAAACTATCCTAAGAGAAATATTCTGATCCAAGTTCTATGAATTGCTAAACATCTGTAATACAACTATTATTTATGACTTTATGTCTTTTTACAAATCATATAGGAATTGAGAAGAAATTGTGATTACAATGACCACATGTTTCAGTTTGCACAGGACAATACTGGTTTATTCCAGTTGTCTGAACATAATAAGCAAGTATGTTTTTTCACTCTCAAAAGTGACCCAGTTTAAATGATAAATTATAGTTACTTTATCTTTTATGTTCTTTTTCACTTATTCATCTGTGAACATTGGGAACAGAAGACTACTGACAACCTCTTTTGGATAGCTGCCAAAAATCTACCTTTATATTATTTATGTAATCTTTTCTCATAAGAATGCTTTTAAAATGACCTCATACCCTTGTAACCTCATACAATAATTGTATTAGAAGGAAACAGATTTTATAGAGTCAAAACCTGAAGTAGTGCTTAAATACAATGTACAAATTGTACAACACAGGATCATTAGCCTTGTTGTGGACAATCTAGTAGGCAGATACTTACTGTCTCCACCACATGCACCATTCATTTTCAGTCACCTCTGATATTTAAAAAGATATTTCTTATGTTGATAAAAAGAATGCCCCCTTGAAAATATTTCAGTTCCTCTCAGTTAAGCACCCTTAACTGAGGGTGCTCAGTTAAACCTAACGCAGTCTAGAGTGGAACTGCTCCCTATTACATCTTACTGCACTATTTTTCTACATCTTTCTCATTGTTATGGTGAACAGGGTTGAACACTTAATTAATCAATATTATTTGCATATATTGCACATATATGCACTATTTGCATATATTACCTCAACCTCCAAATAACACAATGAATTCATCACTCACACATATATCTCCATTTTATGTATACATATATGTGAAAAGCTTGGCTAAGTTTCTCACTTAAGTAAATATTTGATACCAGAGCTTTCCAAAAATTGTTTGACCTAAAAAGTCAAATGAGCATATGAAAAGAATACATTCCCTGCTTTTTCTCATTCACTGGAAAGTCTAAACTTCCAGTTATGGGGCAATTTCAATTATGAAAATCAGAATCAAAATTTCAACACTAATATTAAAAGTTTGTGTTTACGGAATGTAACAAGAGCAAAGCACTATTCTTTGAGATTTATTTGTAGTAATCTCATTGAAATCTCACAATGACTCTAAGAAATTGATGTAACTATTATCCCCATTTTACAGAAAAGGAAATTTAGTTAGAAATGGTTTAGCAATTTTTTCAAGTTCACAAAGCTAGTAAGTGAAAGTCAAGAAACAAACCAAGTCATTGACTACTTTCCTATACTGCTTGTGCCACATTATAATAAATGCAATTTTGAACAAATTTAGTCTACCTTAATTAAGAAGCTCTATCTTTACATTTTACTAAATTCTTTAAGTATTAAAAAGTAGGTTGAATTACAAGGAGTATTAACAAAATACAAAATGAAAGATAACAGAGGTTTGACTTGATCAAATAATAAAAGAAATCAATACAATGTAAATTCTGATGAAAGCCATATGAGGAAATAGATAAGAAAAAATTAGAAAATAGTAAATTCTTCAGTTGAACTACTTTCCTCACAAGTCCATTGGTTTCCTAAATAGATTGCTGATATATTTGTCTTAAAATAATCTTTCTGTGAGCTAAAATTCAGGTGTCCAAACTCAAGATGTTTTTCACAAGGAACATGAGAAAAATGTGTTAGTAAAATTATTTTTAAATGGAATTTTGAGGTAAGAAACTTTGATTTTCCCAGCTGAAAATAAGTTGCCAATTAAACATCTTTAACAGTAGTTACTTGTATTAGTCAGCCAAAGGGGTGGTGATGCAAATTACCAGAAATCTGTTGGCTTTTATAAAGGGTATTTATTTGGGTTAGATACTTACAGTTACCAGGGCATAAAGCTTAAGTTACTTCCTTCACCAAATTCTATTGCCACATGTTGATGTAAGATGGCTGCCAACGTTCAGCCTTCCTCTTCCTCTTTAGGCTCCATGGTCCCAGCTTCTTCCAATATCAGCTGTAGGCTGGGATAAGTCTTGTCTCTCTCCCAGGGCTTGTTTCTATCCAGGCTCAGCTGCTCTGTTCTCTCCACAAGGTCAGCTGTAGACTGTCAGTCTCTCTAGGCTTTGTCTCTCCCCATGGTGCTCGAATCTCTCCAGGCTCAGCTGCTCTGCTCTCTCCCATGTTTTCACTTCCCAGGCTCTGGCTCAAAACTCCAACCTATCTTCTCTGCAGTGCAGTTTCTCTGCGAGTCCCTGCCTACCAAGAGGGCAGGGACTCAACATCCTATTGATGTGGCCCAATCAAAGCCCTAATCATAATTTAATCATGCCCAGAGGAACAGACCAGTTTACAAACATAATCCAATATCTATTTTTGGAATTCATAAATAATACCAAGCTGCTACATTACTGATAACCAAAATGATTTTTTTAGGAATTGATAATGATATGTTAAATGTGACAAATCAAAAATAACATTTTCATAAAGAAAAATTGCAGTTTATTAGCTAAATTATCATTTCAGCTTACTTATGAATAGCAGAATAATAGATTCTTATAAGCTACTTTTAGAAGGCATTGAAACTTAGTTTGAGATTGTAATGGCTGCCTGTCCAAGTAAGACAGAACACATATGGAAAATAATAAAAGCATTTTAAAATTCAAATACAAACTGCAACTCTTTCAGAGAAAATATTCCTTGGACTGTGTAGCAATGATAAGTGTCAACTGGTTGGGCATATATTTCCTCATTAAATGGCCATCATCTTAAATAAAATATGATGGCATTTTCTTTTGTTTTTTTTGATGATTGCTCTTTTCTTTCTAAGGTGGATATCGGTATGACAATAATAAAATAAATACAGCCACATTTATGGTGCACAGAAAATCTTAGTCAAAATAATGAATTATTAAAATCTAAGAGCTAATTGTAGGAAGATGGCAGAGTAGGGAGATCCATAACTCAGTCCTACTACCAAAACAACTATTAAACAGGCAGGAACTATTTGAAACAACTATTTTGAAACTCTGGAGGCCAGAAGAAGAATTTACAACATCCAGAGAAGAACAGAAGGAAGAGGCTGAAAAGAAGAAAAGAAGAGTTAATTGCTCTCTCCATGCAGTAACTACCAGCACCAATCGGCCAAGCACCAATGTCAAGGTGGTCGACAGGCCACCTTGGAGACCAGCCCCTGGCTAGCTCTCTGATGGCAAAAAGGGACAATTAAATCCTCTTCCCCAGGATAAGGCATGGGAATGGCCTATCACTGATCATGGCTTTTGATTAGCAAATTCAGATCACTAGGGCCTGGCTCTGAGGGTGGCCATACTTTGAATTCACTCCAAACAGAGGCAGCAGTAAAGGAGACTTAAAGATGTGTTACTTCCTCCGGGCTGTAGAAAACAGTTTACTGAAGGGCTGCATTTGCTGGGTAGGCCAAGAAAGCTCAGCTTTGGTGAACCATGAAAGAAGCTCTTGGTGTCCTTCCTGAGCCTCTCCTCAGGGCACCTTGGAGCTGATCTGCACCCATTGCATGGGACCCTAGCCATGTTTTTGCTGACAATGACTAATTTGGAAAGTCCTTTCTGGCAAGCCACTCCTCCTCGAGTTTGCCCTCCATGCAAAGTCAACTTAAGACAATGAAAGCAGTATAAGAAACTATAGAGGATGAAAATCTGGCGCAAAGTCTTGCCTTCTTCAAATACCCAAGAGTGGAGGGCCATCTCCTGAAAACAGAGGTCACAACGAAACACCTATAAACAGAGAAACTCCACAACAACTAATATGGAAAGGCCCAGGAAAAATCACAGGCCCCAAAAGACAGGAAAAACCTGCAACCCGCATTTGCCTTAGGCAGACCTTCCTGGTAGGAGGGCTGAAGCTCAAGAAAATCTCGATCTTATCACCAGCTGGTTATAACATCAAGAAACAGAAATCTCAAGGAATAAATCCCAGAGATAATATTTTAAAATATTAAAATGTATAGTGAGCAAGACAACCATACAAAGGAAGAGGATAATAACCCAGAAAACATCAATAAAGAAGACCAAAATGTGGACATACTGAACAAAGACTTTTAAAATAATGATCTTAAAAATGCCCAAGGTGATGAAGGAAAATATGGTGCTGAAAGAAAAAAAAATGCCAACCAACAATTTTATATCTGGTGATACTTCCTTTCAAAAAAGAAGGAGAGATTAACACCTTCCACAATAAACAAAAGCTGAGGAAGTTCATCACCACTAGACTGGCCCTACAAGCAATGCTAAAGGGAGTTCTGCAGACTGAAAGGAAAGAAGACTATACAGTAGTTCAAAGTGGCATAAAGAAATAAAGGCCTGTGGTAAAAGTAACCATTAGGGTAATTATAAATGCCAATATTATTGCAAGGTATTGCTTGGAAGGTAACTCTGCTTCTTACTTCTTACAGGTGCTAAAATGCAAATGCATGAAGGTAGTGATAAATCTATGATTTTGGACATAAAATGTACAAAGATATAAGTGGTAACAGTCACAAAAAAAGGTGGGGTGGTGAGGAAATATAGGAAAATTATATGTATATGCTATTGAAGTTAGTTTCATATAAATCCAAATATGATTTTTATATATTTAAGGTTTTAAATTTTAACCCCATGACAACCACAAGGAAAATAGATGAAAAATAGATCCAGATAGAAAAAAAAAAAAAAAGAAAGAAATAACTCCATATAGTACAAAAAAATCAAATAAATATAAAGGCAGGTGTTAACAGCTGCAGGATAAAAAAGGTACAAAACACACAAAAACTAAATAGAAAAATATCAGAAGAAATTCCTGCATTTCAGTAGTGACTTTAAATGGACATGAATTAAATTCTCCAATCCAAAGGCAGAAAGTGGCAGAAGAGGTAAAAAGCATGACCCAATTATATACTGTCTGCAAGAGACTCACCTTATATTCAAAGATACAAGGAAGTAGAACATGAAAAAATGGGAAAAAAAATATGCCATGCAAGTAATAACCAAAAGAGAGCTGGGGTAGCTATCAGAAAAAATGACTTTAAATCAAAAATGGTTATGATAGACAAAGACAATCATTTTATACAGGTAAAGGGACAATTCAACAAGCAGATATAACAATTATTTATACATGCATCTAAAAGCAGAGCCCCAAAATATATGAGAGATTTGAAGGGAGAAATCAATATTTCTACATTAATAGCAGGAGCTTCCTTTAATACACCACTTTCAATAGTGGATAGAACAACTAGCCAGAGGATCAATAAGGAAATACAAGACTTGTGCAATACTCTAAGCCATCTAGACCTAACAGAACACTTCACCCAACAAAAACAGTAAAAACATATTCTTCTCAAGTGCACATGGGTCATTCTCCAAGATAAACCATATGTTAGGATAAAAAATAAATCTCAATAAGTTCAAATATACTAAAATCAAATAATGCATATTCTTCAGCCACAATTAATAAATTTAGAAATCAATAACAAAGAGAGAAATGGAAAACTCATAAATATGTAGAAATTAAACAGCGTACTCCTAAACAACCAATAGGTTAAAGAGGAGATCACAAGTGAAATTACAAAATTCCTTGAAGTGAATGAAAATGAAAATACAACATACCAGAACTTATGCGATGCAGCAAAGGCAGTGCTGAGGGGACACAAAGCTCTAAATGCTTACATTAAAAAAGAAGAAAGAATTCAAATCAGAGACTTAGCCTCAAAACTGCAAGAACAAGAAAAAAAGAGAAAACTAAACCCAAATCCAGAAGAAGGAAGGAGATAAAATAGATCAAGGTGGAGATAAAAGAAATAAAGAATGGAAAACAAATGGAAAGAATTGACAAAACCAAAAGTTGTTTCTTTGAAAAACCAATAAAATCAACTAACCTTTAGCTAAACTGACAAAAAGAGAGAAAGGATGCAAATAAGAGAAAATCTGAAATAAAAATGGGAATATTACTAATGACCCCACTGAAATAAAAAAGGAATATAAGAGGACACTATGAACAATTGCACAGCAGTAAAATTGTATACTACATGAATTGGAAAAATTCTTGGATGCACACAAATAACCTATATTGAGTCAAGAAGAAATAGAAGAGCTCAACAAACCAATTACTAGTAAAAAGACTGAATCAGTGATCATAAACTTCAAAACCACAAAAGGTCAGGTCCATATGGTTTCACAGGGCAATTCTACCAAACATTCCAAAGAGACTTAACTCCAAGTCTGCTCAAACTCTTCCAAAAAATAGAAGAGAAGAGAACACTCCCAAATTCATTGCACTAGTCCATCAACCTCATAACAAAGCCAGATAAAGATATGACAAGAAAAGAAAGCTACAGAGCAATTTATTTTATGAACTATAAATGCAAATATCCTCAAGAAAATAATAGCAATCCAAATCCAACATCATATTAAAGAAATTATATGCCATAATCAGTTCAAATCTATCCCTGGCATACAATGTTGATTCAAAATAAGAAAGTCAATTAATGTAATATACCATTTTAACACAATGAAAGAAGAAACCACATGATAATATCAATTGATGCATAAAACATATTTGACAAAATCTAGCACCCCTTCTTGATAAAAACACCTACAAAACTAGCAATAGAAATAAACTTTCCTTTGCGAATATTCTCGCTGTCCTTATTTTGTGATAATCAGGGTAGGCTAAACATTCGCTGTATTAGAAACCATGCATGTATCCCCAGACCTAGTTTTTCTCCCTAGGTCTGGTTTTTAGAATGTTGGTGATAAACTAAGCCTGATTTATTATATGATCATCCCGTATGGGAAAAGTCTGTAACTTTAGGTATCTTTGGTCAACCTTAAGAGATATAGCAGGGGGATGGATGTGGCTTGGGTGGTTGGTTGTCCATCTCCCATATGGAGGGACCTGGGTTTGACCCCTGGTACCTCCCAGTAAAAATAAAATAAAGAAAAATATAGAAGGTGTGTGGGCCACCAGACCCTGTGCGCAGGTGAGCTGCCAGGCCCTGCGAACAGGTAAGCCATCAGACCCCGTCCGTGGGTGAGCTGCCAGGCCCCATGTGTGTGTGAACTACCGGGCCCTGCGAGTAGGTGAGCCACCAGGCCCTGTGTGCCGGTGTGCCGCCAGGCCCTGTCCACAGGTGAAATGCTAGGCCCCGTGCGTGGGTGCGCCACCAGGCCCTGTGCGCTGGTGAGCCGCCAGGCCCCGTCCATGGATGAGTTGCCAGGCCCTTTGTGCAGGTGTGCCACCAGGACCTGCAAACAGGTGAGTCACTAGGACCTGCAAGCCACGCAGCAAGATGATGACATATTAGGAGAGTGACACAAGGGAGAGCCAAGACGAGACACACTGAAAAACCAGGAACTAAGTTGGCACAGGAGGTAGTAGGACACCTCTTTCCCACATCGGAGATTCCGAGGATTGAATCCCAGTGAAGACAGAAAGAGAAGGATGAGAAGAGAGGGCAGGAAATGGACACAGAGAGTTGCCCAGTGAATGGACACAGAAACAGCAAAAAACCGGGGGTGGGGGGGTAAAAACGGATAAAAGTAAATAAATGGATAAATCAATCCTTAAAAAAAATGTGTAGGGGAGGAAGATTCAAACTGTAGTTAGTAGTAATACTGTGACTATGCTCTTTCATGTTTTGTTAATAAATGTTTCACAACAATGCAGGATGTTTGTGTGTGTGTGGGGGTGATGTATGGGAGCCCTTTATGATGTTATGCAGGTTTGTTTTGTAAGATCACAATGTTTACTGAACAC
Source organism: Cabassous unicinctus (assembly GCA_029593785.1). Classification (NCBI taxonomy): domain Eukaryota; kingdom Metazoa; phylum Chordata; class Mammalia; order Cingulata; family Chlamyphoridae; genus Cabassous; species Cabassous unicinctus. Next base: position 33,023 of record JAQZBX010004979.1, on the reverse strand, counting down.
TTATAGTTTATTTATGGTCATGTATGAATGATACACTTCAAAAATTTTTTGAAAATTAAAAAACTAAAACTAAAAAATAAATAATTTTTTTTAAAAAAAGAAATAAACTTTCCTAACATGATCAAAGACATATATGAAAAGCCCACAGATAACATCCTACTTAATGGTGAAAGACTGAAAACTTTCACTCTAAAATCAGGGAAAAGAGAAGATACCCATTGTCAGTAATGTTATTGTACTGGAAGTTCTTGACAGAGCAATTCAAGAGCAACAAAAAGAAATAAAAGGCACCCAAATTGGAAAGGAAAAAATAAAACTTTCCCTATCTGAAGATGGCATGATCCTAAATACAAAAATACCTGAAAAATACACATCAAAGCTCCTAGAGCTAATAAATTCAGCAAAGTAGTGAGGTAAAAAATCAACACTCAAAAATCAGTGGTGTTTATATACACAAGCAATGAACAATCAGAAGAAGAAATCAAGAAAAAAATTTCAATCGCAATGGTAACTAAAAGAATCAAATATCTAGGAAAAAATCTAACCAAGAATGTAAAGGATTTGTACATAGAAAACTACAGAACATTGTTAAAGGAAAGCAAAAAAGATCTAAATAAATGGAAGGACAAGTTTTGTTCATGGATTGGAAGGCTAAGTATCATTAACATGTTAATCCTACCCAAGATTTTTAACAGTGGAGCAAAGACCACTCAACTGGGAAATAGTCTCTTCAACAAAAGATGTTGGGAAAACAGTATCTCTATTTGCAAAGAAAAGAAGGACTCTTAACTCACACCTTATCAAACATCAAAACAGACCAAAGACCTAAATATAAGAGCCAGAACTATCAGACTCCTAGAAGAAAACATTGAGAAGCATATTCAGTACCTTGTGTTATGCAATGGTTTCTTAGACTTTACATCCACAGCACAAGCAGCACAAGAAAAAAATAGATGAATGGGACCACATCAAAATTTAAAAATTTTGTTCCTTAAAGGACTTTTTCATGAAAGTAAACCAACAACTTACACAATGGGAAAAAATATTTGGAAACCACAGATCAAATAAAGGTTTATTATTCAGAAAATATAAAGAAAACCTTCAACATAACAACTCAAAGACAAGTGATCTACTTAAAAGGTAGACAGAAGACTTGAATAGAAATCTCTCCAAAGAGGATATAAAAATGGCAAAATAGCACATGAAAATATGCATAACATCATTAGCCATCAGGGAAATGCAATCAAAACTAAAATGAGACACATTAGAGTGGCACCAATGCATTAGAATCACACCCCTTAGAATGGCTGCTAATCAAAAAAATAACAAGTGCTGGAGAGGATGTGGAGTAATAGGAACACTCATTTATTGCTGGTGGCAAAGTAAAATGGAGCAGTTGCTGTGCAAGACAGTTTGGTGGTTCCTCAGAAAGCTAAGTAAAGAGCTACCTTAAGACCCATCAATCCCCCTATTAGTATACACCCATAAGAATTGAAAGCAAGGACTTAAACACAGAATTGCCAGCCAATACCCATAGCACACAATTGACCAAAGAGTGAAACAAGTCAGGTGTCCATCAACCATTGAATGGATGAATAAAATGTTTTTAAATACAATGATGAATTATTCAGCTGTAAATGGAATAAAGTCTTGCCATATGTGACAGCATGGATGAATCTGGAAAACATTACGTTGAGCGAAATAAGCCAGACACAAAAGGACAAATATTGTATGATCTCATTGATTTGAAGCAAACTCATAGTCAGAATATTGAATATAGGTTCCCTGAGTAGGGGGTTGGTATAGGGAATGGGAAGTTAAGGTTTGAAAAGCACAGCATTCCTATTTAGAGTGATGGAAATGTTTTTGTAATGGATGGGGGTGATGGTAGCACAACATTTTAAAGGCAATTAACAGTATTGAAGTATATCTCAGAATGTGTTTTAAAGGGGACCTGTTAGATTATATATATGGTAACAGAATATAATTTTTTAAAAAACTCCATGGAACTATACTATACAAATAGTGAACCCTAAGTGGAACCATGGACTTTAATTAATAGTACACTTATAAAAATGTGCTATCATCAATTTTAACAAATATTCCAAACCAATGCAAGGTGTTAATAATAGGGTGGTATATGGGAATCCTGTATTTAATGCATGACTGTTGTGTAAACCCATAACCTCTCTAATAAAAAAAAAATGTATATATAAGGACTTAAATAAAATGCTAAAAATTAAGAATAAGAACATTTCTTTTCGCACTGGGAGGCTATTTTTGTTTTTGCTAAGATGTTTTTACAAATAGCTGTTTCTCTATGATTTTATCAAATTTTAGAAATTTTCCCTTTACTTGTGTTCATTTATAATTTGGTTATGTTCATTATACATATTAAAATGCTTTGATGTTTATGGGCTTTTCCTAGGTATAAAAGAATCACATCCTTTAATTCTGTTTAGAATTTCAGAGAGAGAGAAGCAATTATTTCATATTGTCCATTTAATTCCATATCCAGAATCTATCAAGGGAGAAAAGACAACAGCATCTTTGATGTTAGTTTGACCAATTGACTCCAGGGATAGAATATAAGCAGGATATCTGATATTATATGTATATCTTCTTAATTCCTGAGTTCTTCCCACACCATGAACCCTTAGATCATCTCTATTTTTCACTCAAATATATATATCCATTATACATCTTAGCTGGAAAGAATTTCTTACTTCTGTACATCATCAATCTCCTGGCAGCATGATTTTGCTTAAGGGCTTGCTCTGCTTTACAGAAAATGAAGAATTACTTTTAAAAATCAGCTTTGTCTCTTTTTCTAATATAACCAGAGTTGATTGTGCTTGTGTAATTTCTTTTAAAAGTTTCAATACCATTTTCCTTTAACATCATATTTTATCTATTTCGATTGCATATAATTTTATAAAATTCTCCAGCATTTTGGAAAAATTAATTACAATATTTAAAAGCAAAAAAAGCAAAAACTATAATATCTCCTTGTATTATCCTTAAAAGTGTATCTTTAACAATGTATTCTTAAAACTGAAAAAGATACTTTAAAAAATCCCTACGTACTATGTGAGGTAAAATAATAACAAGAGTTTAGAGCTACAAAAGAAAACTGAGAGGTCTGTGCACATTAGAATGAATAAATATAGCAAGGTGTTTAAGATCTAACAACTATAAATACAGATGTATACTGTCAATGTTGTGAAGGCAAATCTTCAAAGAGGAAATTGAAGCAACGAGTTGAAAATATAAACTCAAAGAACCTCAACTTCATGAAGTTATTTAGAAAATTAAGGGCAAATTAGCTGCCTTCAAAGTAGTCTGAAGAGAATAAGGAGTCACTCTTGTATGATCTTAAGTGTTAAACAAGAGACAATTTTAAAATACTAAATAGAAAGAAATTGCCATATGGAGGCATTTCTTCACTCAAAAGCCTAGCAAGAATACATCCATAACTACTTTAGGCAGTTATCAAAGAAAAAAAAAACGTGCTTAATTATGAATGAAGCTAATTTAAAGGTGCATTTTTGGTTAAAGCATCATTTTCTATATGTTAAGGGTGAGATTTTTTGAATTATTATTATTATTTTTAAACATTGTGTAAGCCTACTTGGTAATACAAAATCAAAGGACAGTGAAACAGCATTTTCTAGTCACAAGATCTGTTAAAGCAAAACAAAAAGGAGGCCATTAGTCCACCTAATTTTTCTAGCATGCCATATTATTAGGATTTTCTCCTTCACTGAAATTAATTTGCCTCAACCTTTAAGTATAATAGTGGAAACTGTCTTTTTTCAGAAGCAGATTTACCACAATGAATATATTTTAGGGCTCCTCACTTATATGGACCCTTTCCAAGTTCCTCTTCCTAATTTTTATATATGTGTTTATTATTATATTTCTCTTACCAAAAATAGGTAAACCTCAGGCCTCTGGAAACCTAGGTATGACAAAGATCTTATTACTTTTTTAGTTTCTCTTTTCCCAATGAATAAAAATAATCAAAATTATCTAAATATCTAAACCCTCCACTATCTATGGAGTTATAACTTAGTAGATAAGATGCTGAAATAAATGAGTAATTAATTAACTGAAGACATGCACTTGAGATACCTTCCTAATGAGGGAAAGAGTACATATAAATGGCCATAAATAACTTTAACAATAAAAATTAATAAATTTCAAGTAAGCTAAATAATAAGCACAATTACATTTTGCCAAATGTATAAACTTTCAGAATAGAGGGAATAATAATATTTTTCCACACTGAGCAATTTTGATAAATCACATGTCTTGAATGGAAAAATTATATATATATATCTTTTTACCTTCCGCAAAATTTCAGTGGCTGCAGATAATAGGGGAAGCTATATTAATTATACTGTTCATATGTAAATGTTCAACCTACAGGGAATTTCTAATAGCCTCCATATTTCTTAAGAACAGATTGTCCACTGGAAATAATTGTTACCTGAATTGATAGCTGATATTAAATAACCCTCTACACATGAAAGTAAAATCCTTGAGAAGCAATATTTTAATTAAAGTTGCACTATTCATGAGTAGAAAAAATCAATCCAGTTTTTCAAGCAGAATATAAGAATTCTTTCCAAGAACTGCTTAATGTGACACATTCATATAATTAATGTTTTATAAAGGAAATTTCACAGCAGACACTTGAGGCTATGCAGTTTTATTGTCTCTGAATATAATATACTACATTTTCTGCTTATTACTTCAGATCTTTGATCTTGTAGTGCAGAATATTACCTTCAGGCAATAAATAGTTGTGCATAGATTGCATAGAAAGTCTCTGTATTTTTTATTATTATTATTTTCTAAAGCTTTGGTCATACTTGATGCTTTCCCCTCCCTTCTGAAGGTCTGCTGTTCCTTTCTTCCTGACTTTTCTCACATCTGGCTCCTTTCTTTTCATTCCCACAGCTACTCCCCTAATTCAGCTACTTATCATCTCACATGTAGGTAACAGAAACTGTCCCTTAACTTGTGGCTCTTTCCCAAGTCTCTTGAATCTATGATTCAAAATATTCACTTACATCCCCTTATCAATTACCTCCTTTCATCAGAATAAACAAAACAAATATGTACAGTTCTCTACTTCCTAAAGAAGAGACACTTTTAAGCTCCTAAAACTCAGACCATCTGCAATCTAAATTTAATTTGATTTGTCAAAAAAAAAATCTTCCAATGCAGCTATCAATAAACCTTTAGCCACTAAGGAGACCTCTGGTGTACTTTATTAGTTTAAAGATTTTCACTTCTACAAATGTTCATTAATTCCCTCACTAAGGATACTCTTCTGTTATTGGAGTACTTGAAGGTTTGGCTTAAACCCCACCTCCTTCCTCATCTCTGCCCTTACTACCCAAGCTCTGAGGGGGGGTTTCTTTAAAACTCCTACAGCAGTCTTAAAAATACAAATGATAGTCCAGGTTAAGTCTTAAAGTATATATGTCAGATTCAAACAATTATAAACTAAATGACATTAAAATGAGAAAATAAATATTTTTTTAAATTCTATTGGTTTATAACAGTTTGTAATAAATGAAAAGTGGTGTTTTGGCTTGCAGAGAGGGCTAAGTTATGAATCTAATTTTTCAAACACCTCTCATGGAGGGTTAGGGGAAACCAGAATTAGTATCAAATCTCATAAATGGACAACATTGAGAAGATCAAATAAATGAATCTCAATCACACGCTTAGTAAGATCCAAGGATAAAGCAGAAAATACCAAATCAGTGTACAAATCTAAAAGACACAGAGTAAAATTGCAGGCGATAAAAAATGTCAGGAAGAAGATAGAACTGGATGAAGCTAGATCAAGTATAGGAGTGAATCTTGGAGGAGACTGGCACACTTGTGATAGTAAATGTTTTTATTGCTCTCATCCATTTATTTCTTTGAAGGATCAATAAGGATTAAAAGTACTGAATCTAATTGGATGCATTTCTCCAGGAGTAAATAACAGATTTAAGAAGAATATACATATATAAACTTAACATAAAAATAAGTATTGGTATATACTTTTAAACTTAATTCATACTTTGGAAAATTAAATATGAAAAATTATACTTTCTGGAAAATTTCCTTATTAATATCTGCCCTCTTTTGGCAGGATAATTACCTAAAAAATAGCCCTCTCAAACCTATGTTGAAGACAAGATGATTTCTCAGAAAGAGCGTTAATTTATGGAGAACCACTTATATGCCAGCTTCTGCACTAGATAATTTCACATATATTTCATTATGCAATGTATGCAAAATTTTATGATATAGTGTAGGGAACATTGGCTCATTCCCCAATACTCATTTCATACATGGTTAGTCAATTAAAATAAGGAATTATTTTCCAATGGTTGTTTTAGATAACTTGAATGACATTTGCTATGGCAGAGGTCCCTCTCCCCAGAAAAATAAATACAAGTGGTGAAAATTATTAAAAAAGCAAACATTTAAAGTCTCTGGGAATTGCCCTAAGGGCATACAGCAAATGAAGAAACATTTATTCAATAATATGCACTAAATCATGGTAAGAACAGTGAAAGGCTGTGGCCCTTGAGCCACCAGATAATCTCTGTCTCCAGCCACCCAGCTCTGTATGAGCGAAGCCCTACCAGGGCGAGTGTAACCTGGAAAACAGGTATCCCTCTCTTCACAAATCCCAATCCTGAGCTACAGTATTTCTCCAAGAGGGGCAGACTATCAACATGTCTAATCCTCCCCATCTCAGTGTTAGAGAAGTTCTACTCTAGGCAAAAGTGGATGAGAGATCTTTAGCTCTCTTCCGTTAGCTAGCCACACTCATAATGGTAATACCAAGCCCCAATCACCCTCAGTTAAGCTCCCTCATAGAGAGGAAGTTTCATGCCGAAAGAGACAAGCCAAGAAGACTACAGACCTCTCCCCATATCCAGTGCCACACTTGTAAAGCAGGGTATCACTCTGAGAGGACCAGGCATCTGTCCCTGACCACACTGCAGAGTAATGATGCATAAGTTTTACTCATGAAGAGGAGCTGACAGAACAAATTGCTTCAAAGATTTCTGGAAAAGAGGATTGGGACGTTAAAGCCTAAGAACACTGTTGAAAGCAATGGGGATTTTGGTAATAAGAAATTAAGCGAAAGCTGATAGCTCCATGAGAGCTGCAAAATAAACTTCAAGCTAGCTAGAAGTTTGACAGAGAGAACAAAGTGAAAAGTCAACCAAAAAGAACTAGCCTTAAAGAATGGCCAAAAGTCTACTCTTGCCCAAAGCCCAAATTTAACTGGATCAGACTTTGGAGCAATTTATTGCACAAGATACTGTTGAAACCCATAGAATAATCAACTGTATTTACTGGATTCTAAGAACTGGGTGAATTACCATGAGGAGAAAACATCTTAATAGAGAGATCAAAGAAAGATACAGTCTGAGAGATCCCTGTTAAAAACGTTGTCATCACAGGTGACTGTGAATGTGCCCAAGGCTTTGTCTTCAAGAATCAACTTCAGAAGATACACATTGCAGGAGTAGACAACACTGAAGTAGTCCAACCAACATACTAAACAAATAAAAGTTTCCACCCAGGATCCTAGTCCACTGCCATCTGACACATCTTCCTACAGAAAAGCAAACCTTTGGTCTCTAAAGAAGACATGTCCCTTATGCTGCCTCTTGCCAGTCTCACTTGTGCCCTGTCCTCCAGCTTGTACTTAAGTCTGTGGCCTGTGCCTTGGGGTATACCCACACCCCAGTTCCCCTTTGATGTCATGTTAGGCATTTTGAAAGGAAAAGCCACTTGAGGGAAGATGGAAAAGGATAAAAAATCAGTAAATTTCCACTGGCCCTCAAGTGAGCCAAAGGTTTTAGGAAGGAAAAAAAAAAACAACCCACAAAGCAAATTACTGAAATCAGGAATGAAACAGGAGGAATTGTTACTGACCTTCAGTAAATAGAAAGGATTATAAGGGAATACTACAAACAATCATATGCCAACAAATTAGACATCTTAGGTGAAATAAACACATTACTAAAAATATACAATTACCAAAACTGACTCAAGAAGAAATAGAATATCTGAGTAGAACTATAACAAGAAAAGATTAAATCAGTAATAAAAACTTCTAACAAAAAAGCTCCATACCAAAAGGCTTCTATGGAAAATTCTACCTATTTTTAAAGAAGTAACACTTATACTTCACAAAATATTTCAAAATATAGAAGAGGAGGTAAAACTTCCTAATTGATTCTATAAGGTCTGAATTATCCTGATACCAAAAATCTGACATCAACCATAAAAAAACTATAGCTCAATATCCCTCATGAATACAGATGAAAATTCCTCAAAAACAGACTAGCATGTATATATATATATATATATATACACACACATATATGACAGCATATACAATGTATTATATGCTGTGATCAAGTGAGGATTATCACAGGACTGCAATGCATTCAATGTAATACATTATATTAGCAAATTAAAAGACAAAAACTCCATGATCATTTCAACAGATTAAAGAAAGCATTTGACAAAATCCAGCAACTTTTCATGATGGAAATACTCAACTAGGAATATAAGGGGACCTCTTCAATCTGGTAAGAGACTTCTAGAAAAACCCTTAGTTAATATTATACTTAATGGCTAAATACTGAAATTTTTACACCCAAGAACAGAAAGGAAACAAGGATGCCCACTTTCACCACTTTCATTAAACATTTTAATTGGAGGTTCTAGCCAGTGCATTAGGCAAGAAAATAAATTAAAATACATCCATATTGGAAATAGTAAAACTATATCTATTTGCAGTTGCTATGACATTGTATATAGAATATCCTAAGGAATCCACGAAACTTTTTAGAACTAATACATGAATTCAGCAAGGTTGTAGGATATAAGATCAATATACACTGCCAATGAATAATCTGAAAATAAAATGAAGTAAGCAATCATATTTATAATAGTGTCAAGAAAATAAGTATTTATGAATAAATTTAATAAAATAAGTGCAAGAAATCCACACTGAAAACTAAAAAACATTGTTGGAAGATATTAAGGAAGGAAGACCCTAATAAATGGAAAGATACCACATGTTAATTGAGCAGAAGACAATGTTAATATTATTAATATAACAACACTCCTCAAATTGAAATACAGATTGGACTCAATCCATATCAAAATTCCACCTGTCTTTTTGCAGAAATTATTAAATGGATCCTAAAATTCATATCAAAATTCAAGGAATACAGAATAGCTTAAAAGTCTCAAGAAAAAAACAAAGATAGAAGATGCATATTTCTCATTTTTAAAACTAATCAAGACAGCATTGGCCTGGCATAAATGTAAATACCAAATGTATCAGCAGAATATAATCAATAGTTCTGAAATAAATCCTTACATTTATGGCCAATCAATTTTCAACAAGATTCTAAAGGCTAGTCAACTTAGAAAGGACAGTCTTTCCAACAAATGGTGCTGGGACAGATGGCTATCCTTATTCGAAATAATGAGTTGGACCCTTACATCATATCATAGAAAAATAACCAAAAATTTATCATACAACTAAATGTAAGAGTTAAATTATAAAACTCTTGGAAGAAAATATTGGAGTCAACCTTCTGTACCATGAGTTAGGCCAAGAAATTTTAGATATCATACAAAGGCACAAGTGATGAAAGAAAAACAATAGATACATTAGACTCCTTCAAATTTAAAACTTTTGTGCATCTAAGGTAACCATCAAAAAAGTTAAAAGAAATGTTTATTTTTACATTTACAGAAAAATTACACCAAAATTATAGGGAAGTAAAACTTCTATAAAAATGATGTTTTAAAAATCTGAAACAATAGTTACACAATATTAATCTGTTCTTTGGCAGATGAATATGTATTAAATTATCCTCTGCGTTTGCACTTTTTAAACTTTTCAAAATAAAAATGAATTAAGTGAAAAAAAGTTAACATACAACTCATGGAATAGGAGAGAATATTTGAAAATTATATGAATGGCCAATAAGTATCTGAAAACATTCCTTAATAATTATCCATTAGGGAAATGCAAATCAAAACCACAATAAGCTAACAATTCACACCCTTAGGAAGACTTTTTAAAAAAATTAAGCTAATAACAAATGTTGGTGAAGATACAGAGAAATTTGAACACGCATGAATTGCTGATGTGAATCAGCTTTGAAAAACAGGTTGGCAGGTCCTCAAAATGTTAAGCATAGAGTTACCTTATGATCTAACAATTTTATTCCTAGGAGTATATCCAAGAGAAATGAAAACATGTGTCCATGCAAAAGCCTTTATACAGATGGTCAGAGAATCACTATTCACAATAGCTAAAATATGGTAACTACCCAAATGTTCAGCAACTGATGAAGGGATAAGTAAAATTCATATATCCATATACAATGGAATACTATTTGGCAAAAAAATTAAATGAAATACTATACATGCTGCAAGATGGATGAAATTTGAAAACATTCTACTAAGTGAAAGAATCCAGTCACAAAGGACCATATGTTTCATGATTCTATTCATTAGAAATACCCAGAATAGGCAAATTTATAGAGACATAAAGTAGTATTTTCCTAGGCCTGGAGTTTTGGTGGGAAATGAAGAGTGACTGCTGGTGGATATAGGATTTCTTTTGGAATTATGGTAACATTATAAAAATTGATTTTGCTAATGGTTTTATAACTCTGTGAATATACTGAAAAACTTTAAATTGCATAACTTAAATATGTGAATTTCATGGCATATGAAATATATTTTAATAACATTTTTTTAAAATTTAGCCTTATAAATTTATGGTAGATAAGGTGTGAAGATTCATCTTTTCCTACTTTGTGGAGAAACAAAACAGTTTGTTGCTCTTAAATGACAGATACAGGAAGAATTGTACCCTCTTCATCATTGCAACAGATTTCTGCATATGATAGATAGTACTGCCGTAGCCATCAACCTACGGGCCTGGGAATAAAGTCAACACTAAGAATAAAAGATAGAGGTTTACAAAGCATTAAACAATAAAATACGTTGCTGCAACTCTTCAAGCAACTGATTTATGCAATATTATGCAACACATGAGTGCTGGCATGACCTCTCCCCAACTTAATATTATAAAAGGCAGCAGTCTCCTAGCTCTGAGATCACCAATAAAGAAGGTTTCTCAAGCGTTTTTGCCAGGTTTGCATCAAACTTCTTTGCATCCACATGAGGAAATAAGCTTAGGAAAGTTATATCTACCTGTTTGTTTGCACCTTAAGGTTCTTTATCCTTTACATTCCTTATTGGCTCTGTTAGTAATACATTGAAGTGAAAACAACTTAAGATGAGTCCAAGTTGTTGCCTACCCTAATATTTGAACATGGCCTAGATTCTGTGTTTTGATCTTAGCCAGTTGGGAAGAACCAGGATCTTTGATGACATCTATGTGCTGTGGGATCAACATGTCTTGAAGGGAGAACACACTTAGTGGTTCTAACCAAAGCTAATCCAAACATTATCAATTATTAAGGAACAGACACGAACCAATTAAAATTAACATGCAAACTATCAAAACAGATACCAGTCAGTAAATCCTTTTCTTCTCAAAATATACTGGCTTTCCTACCATCATTTTGAATGACGGAGTTGGGTTGTTTTCTCTCCTGGATTTGAAATAATGCTTTTCAATTTTTTTTCTCTTAACAGTTGAAGTTCATTTTTAACGAACATGCCAAAGAAGATATTTCTCATCCAAGTATCAATTTATTCATTATTTTATTCCTTTGCTTAAAGTAGCAAAAAGTCATTTAAACCCGTAAGGTTAAAGGTAAGATGGAAAGGAATCTTTCCAAATCCAGAGAGAGATGGATCTGTGAAAGAGATGAAAAATGAGAGGAGCTGGAACATATATTATTGCTACTTTCAGAACTGTGGCAAGGCAGGAAGAAAATAAGGGAATGAATTCCTTGATCTCTCTCTTCTGTCCCAAAATATCTTGCTAGTACTTTCTATTGGACAAAACAAGGAAGAAACCATTCATTAGTCATGGGTGCTTAAATGAGGTAGTGTGTTCAGATTGGCCTTCTTGGGTACAGAACAGATCAGAAAAGGGCAATGGATAATTCTGAAGTAGCACAAGAAACAGAGTAAGTAGAAAACTGTGAAAAATAAATTCAGGTAGATTTGTGAACTGATCAATTAGATAATGCCTCTCAGGTCCTATTTTTACTTAAACATGGACTTGATAAACTCTGCAATCTTTTCACACCCTAATATTAAAATTGTAGATATTACTGTAGTACTAGAAAAACCCAGTATAACTTAAATATTAAGGCATTTTACTGTACCTTATAATATTAGAAAAATTCAATGTAACCCTTGCTCACATGTCAGGAGGCACACAGAGCTACAGTTACAGCATTAGCTAGAATTAGTTCCACCAAAAATGTATAACTATATACTTCCTCACTCATCTTCTGTACCTTCACATCTGTACCACCCCCCAATCCTTATCACCCCAAGATTGCTGGACCCTAGGTATCATGTGTATTAACTGAGAAAGCAAAAACTAATTTTTCTGGACCCTTCTTAGAAATATCACCCTAATGATTAACTTTGTTTTCACCGGTTTAAAAGCTGTGAGAAAAACCCTTAATGGGGAGACTGATTTGAGATTGTACGTCTCCTATCTCCCACTGGTGAATAAAGCCACTTTCCTTCCTAGCCTCCTTCAATGTGCCTGTCTATTCTGCCATGCCCAAGCGCACAAACCCAGATAAAGACCACCCTGGCCCCTCTTCATGACTATGAACATATATTCATGCCTAGCAGTCCTAAAAGCCAGTTACAGTGGCAATCTTTAGGTTGCTTCAAAGACATCCAGTTAGAATGGAGCAAATGGATAATTTTCATACTTATCCATTTATAAGTAAAGCAAATATAATAACACATGGTATAGCTTATTTAGGAAAGCCACATGCCATCCAGATATATTAAAATTATGTCACCCTATGCTTGGAATAACTGTTAGATAGTGGATATCCAGAAGGGAGACTTGCCATTCTATTATGTATATATGAGATTTACTTTTATCCTTTAACAGTTGAAGAGTCATCCCTCTACATGGATGTAAACTACATGGCTGCCAGTGTGTAAGACCAATATATTTTTTTCCACTCAAACAAACAATAAAAGCTTTGCTTTCTGGTCAATCAAGTAAAAAGATTTTTATTGACACTTCAAGCTGTATTATATTCTCAGAAATTATAACCTCCCTTCGGTGTGTTGCTGTTGTTTATTTTGTAGGAAGCACTATAAAAAATTCTGCAAATTTTATTTCTGTTGTTTTTGTCAAGGCTTCTGCTTAGACTAGTTCAGAAGGACGATCACTTCAGATGTTTCTTAAGACATGAGAGCAGGAGACCGAACACTTTGAAAGCAAGAAACACAACAGATGAAAGCAATGCATTTGACTCTACACAGTGCATTTACATTGAAATTAAAGCACCAAGACCAATCATTATGAACAAGACATAATTCATCTCTACATGCTCACATAATTCTTCTTTACTCATGCAAACTGTTCATGAAATTCCTCAGCCAAAAAATATTATGCATAGTAGTCTTTCTTAACATTAAATGAATGGTATAGGTGTGAGGTTTCTGAGAACAGTAAAATTGTGTAAAATTTGTCTCATAATCATTTCAATATTAATTAAGGCTGTATATATACACATTTATAGGCATTCTTAACTTTAGGGTACAATGTTTTCCATTCCTAACTAGCTCATACTGCACCACATAAACAAGTTACTTTACATATTATAGGCAGCAATGACTAGCAGCATGAGTATAACTTTGAAGACGACATAAAATGACTTCTAATAAAATTTTCAACTCATACTGTGACAGAAAAAATAGTAATGTAATTATTGTAATAGAAAAAAATCACTTATTTATGATCCTATGTTTGCAAACAACCATGTTGATTTTGTTTTTGGAAATATCACTATTGTCTTTAAGAAATATAATGCTACAGCCATATTCTGTAGTAGGAGAAAATTAAAATAATTTGCTAAAATGTTTTTAGGGTAATTTTGTCCCTAAGATTTATTAATATAGCTTCTCTGTAAAGTAATGACATGATAAAAAAAATGGAGCATATAGTTCATAATAAAACCCCTCTGTTATTGACACTTAATGGAACCAACATGCTAGACCTGCTGAATGATTTTTCTAAATCTCTCCATCTGTTTTTTTTTTTTTAATATTTTAAAAGATGCTTAGATTACATAAATGTTACACAAAAATTACAGGGATTCCCATGTTTCCCACCTCCCACACCTCCCATAACATCCCACATAAACATCTTTCATTAGTGTGGCACATCACCTGCAATGGATATACACATCCTGGGGCTTTGCAATTAAGCATGGACCATATTTCACATTTTAGACCACACTCTCTCCCACACCGTTCTGCATGTTATATGCTGATACAAAATGGCCGATATCTGTCATTTTAATGTCACTCAGGATAATTCCCAAGGCCCCAAAAAAACCCTGTATCACAACTGCTTTTCCCTCTCCCTGCTCCGAAAACGTCCAGTGGCCACTGGCTCCACATCAATGTAATTTCTTCTATTGCTTGAATCACAATATGTCTACAACAGAATACCAGTAAGTCCACTCTAGTCCATAGGTCTTCCCCCAATCCTGAGGAGTCTGGGTTGGTGATGTCCACTCCACCTCCAATTGAGAGGAGGCTTATATCCCATGGATAAGATGAATGGGATTATCCTGCCTCCAGCTGCAGACTATCTCCATTCCCTGGGATGGCTGTTGTCCATCATCTCCTCGCCAGGTGTCTTGGGTGAATCCATTGAGCTGTAGAGTAGGAGTTGCAGCTCCACTGAGATTCCAGGCATAGCTGGCACATGGGCAGGCCAGAGGCTCCAGTCTCTGGAAGTACACCTACAAACTCCAGCACCACATATAGGTTTAAATAGAAGGGACTGATGGACCATGTGCAGGGAGGACTTATTTGAGTCCAACTCTGTCACTCTCAGGAGCACAGATTCCAAAGTAGAGCCCACTGATAAGGCATCAGTCTCTGGAGCTATCCCCCCTTATATAGGACCTGGGTGTCTCCAGAGCCCTCAGGAGCCCCTCTGGGTGGGGTGATATCCACTTTGGTGTTCCGTGAGATCCTACTGAGGTGTGCGTAAGCATTACCTCTGGGATGACCTCCCGACTCTCTTTGAAGTCTCTTAGCCATATGAACTTATTTGTCTTTACCTTTCCTGCTTTTATTCAAGGTCTTTTTCCAGTTGTATTGACAGTTGTCACTTGGTAGTAATCCCTCATTGCCAGGGAGACTCATCCCCAGGAGTCATGTCCCACACTGGGGGGAAGGTAATGCATTCATATGCATTCACATTTGAGCAAGAAGGAGGCTCTCAGGTGGCAACCCTTAGGCACCCCATTAGAATGGGCTAAGTTTCAATTACAGGATGGAAATTTCCCTGATTCCATTTTTTTCTTCTCTTTGTCTTATTCTTTCTCATCCGTGGCAACGTTTTCAACGACCCAGTTCCTGAACACCAAAATATGGCGCCCAATGTGGGGTACTGAAAACGAAACTTTTCTTTCAGTCAGTGCATGGACCAAGGAGCTCCAGAGAGTAGTTTTAAAGAAAAAGAAAACAGAAAAGAAACAGAAGAACAGCAGTGAATCCCCTCTAGAAGAATCAAGCCTAGAGTTGAAGATGCTGCTAAGACTTAAACTATGGACATGGTGGTTTCACATTGGATTAATTATAGGTAAAGTATAGGTCAAGCAAGAAGAAGAAAAGGACTATGGTTACCAGTTCGGGTGACCAGACATTGGCAGCAGTCTCCAGAATCCCAGTTGCTGTGGCATTTCATCGACCATTATTTAAAAAGAACTAAAAGACTGATTGGACTTTTAATAGCAGGAATTTTGGGACTGATTGGCATCATAACCACTGCAGCTTTCACTGGTACAGCCCTGCATCAAGGAGTCCAGACTCAACAATATGTTAAGGATTGGCATAAAAATGCAAGTGAGATGTGGCATAGCCAGTCTCACATTGATATGGTACTGAATAATCATATGAAAGGTCTTGAAACAACTATTATACATTTGGGTAATCAAATTTATAATTTAAACTTGTTAAGAGTTCTTAAATGTGACTGGAATGAAAGTTCTTTTTGTATTACTCCTTTGGCTTATAATAATAGTTAACATGATTGAAAGGAAGTGAAAAATCATTTGATTGGATATAAGCATATTTCTTTAGATATTTTAGAATTGCAAAAGAAGGCATTGAGCATGTCTCAAAACAAATTGAAAGAAACCCCTGGTGCAGAATTTTGGAATGATTTGTCTGAAAATTTAAATATTATCAATCCATTTCACTGGTGGAAACAAAAAAAAAAAACAGTTCAAATATCATTTTGGATTAGAGTAGGAATTATTGTTATATGCGTTTTAATTGTATTGTCAAGGGTAGAGTAATAACATATATTCATAGAAAAAATGAAGAATTAGATCAGATAAGTGCATTTATGTTAAGAAACTTGGCCTTGAAAAACTAATTTTACATTATTTAGTAGAAAGATTTTACTCATAACCCCTTGATCTTAACACTAATTATTTGCATAATAATATTCACTTAAGGAACCTGAAGAAGTATAAATATTAATGAAATTGCCTTCCATGTAAGAGCTCAAATGCTTGACTGGTAGTCAATGATGGGTAAGATTCTCAGAGGGGGATAACCTAAGACAGGCACAGTCACGAGAGCCTATGGAAGAAGACAAGTGTGACAGGAGGTCACCTTGTATCAGCTTATATATTGGTTCCTATGATCGTCACTGAAAAAAAAAATTAATAAAAAAGGGGGAAATGATGGAGTTTCAATTAAAGGCCATGACCACTGACAGAAAGCAGGTCTCCTTGGAATGTAATAAACAAGCTCTCCAGTCTCGTGCTAATAGGAGCTGGGTGGGGAGACATCCTGAGACAATGTCTGTGAATTGCAGAAATGTAAAGAACTGAGCCATTAACCTTTAAGACTTGCTGATTTCAGTAAAATGTAAACTGTCAAGTATCACTTGCCTTTGCATATGCACATATATATATCATAAGGCTAGTCATCAATAACAAGAACCCATTAGTGGACCATCCTCCTTTGCCAGACACTGCCCCTGCACTAGGGGGACTGTTGCTGCTACTTTGGAGAATGTGGCAGAGCTCTCCAGGCTGGGAATTTAGTATTCTTTCATTTATTGAATGATTCTCCACCCACTGTGACCATGCTCCACCCCTTGATCATTTGAACAATTTTATGTATCTTTTATGTATATTCAGGTGAACTTCCTCCCAAGAAACCCCCATCCCTGACACTATCCACCAATGAAACTCTCCCACCCCATTGTAACCCTTCTGTAATCCAAGCCTTCCTTAAAGGTGAAGCCCATATAATAGCCAAATACAATTAATAGGAAAATGAAATAATAATGATAAGTTTAAATGTGAGAGATAAAATACATGGAAACTTAAAAAAAAACACTAAAAATAAAATTTAATTAATGTATTAGGATATTCAAAAAATGGGGGAAATTTTTTTTAACATTTTTCCTTTTGTCACTGCATTATCAGGTGTCCAGTCTATACTGTGGCACCTTCCCCTCTCATTCCCCAGTGTCTCCCAATTTTTCTTTTAATTTTCAAAGAAGTTTTAGGTCACAGCAAAGTCACACACAGAATACTAGAGACGCTCATATACACAACCTTCTCCCCCTTTCCTCACCCCATATCAAAACCTTTTTCTATGTGTATGGTAGCATTGTTATAAGTGTTATACAGATAAAGAAACATAGCTACTAAACATTGTCAATGGTTTACAGTATACTTTATATTTTAGACGGTACAATTTAATAATTTTTGATGCTATGTACCATGTCCTGTGTCCATCACTGTAAGGTAATGAAAAACATTTCCCCTGACCACTAAATACCCCCTGTTTGATGTATTCTGCTACTCCCTCCCCATCCCCCTGGGGCACACGACACCCCCCTGTCTTGACTCATTGGATGACAAGATTCATAGTTACATGCAACAAGAGGTCTTGACATGCTGATTGTCCTCCCCTAGTAGGATCCAACCTTGCTTATAAGAGACACGCACATGTCTGTTTCTGGTGAATCAGTCCTCCCAAAGATGGGGGTCCATCTCCTTCCCACTCACCGTGTGGGTCTCCACCCACCGACATTACACATTAAGACAGGATTAACACTCACACACTTCCCAGAAGCCTATTCCAGATGCACCCTGTCCTGAATGTCCCCCAACAAACACCCTAAACCAGTGACACTCCCTTGTCATATTGCCATAAGAGCATTCCCACCCCTGCACTTTCAACCTCATACCCACAAATCCCATGTTTACCTGGTCCTTCTCCCATCTCTCCCCCCAGTATCCTGGGTATTCTAACCCGCCCTTCCTAATCTACCCACCTGTCGACCCTGCACCACCAAACCCAGTAATATGACTACCCATGTGTCCTATCCTTCAATACCCAACTATACTCTATCACTTTACCATAGATTATGTCCGTATGGGTGATGGCTTGCAACCTTCTCTTCTCTTTCTCTCTCTTGTTAACCTATCTTTCAGACAATGGTTTTTTGGAGAATACTCACTTTCCTCAATTCATATCAGTGAGGTCATGTACTGTTCATCCTTCAATGACTGGCTGGCTTCATTCAACATAAGGTCTTCAAGATGCATCCATGTTACTCTGTGTGTTAGCACTTTATTCCTTCTTACAGCTGAGTAATATTCCATTGTATGTATGTACCACATTTTGTTTATCCATTCATCTATTGATGGGTAACGGGGTTGATTCCAGCTTTTGGCAATAGTGAACAATGCCGCTATGAACATTGGTGTGCATATATCTGCTCGTGTCTTTTCTTTTAATTCTTCAGGGTATATACCCAGTAGTGGAATCGCTGGATCATACAGAAGATCTATTGTTAGTTTTCTGAGGAACTGCCAAACTGTCCTACACAGTAGCTGGACCATTCCACAATCCCACCAGCAGTGGATGAGGGTTCCCATTCCACCACATCCTCTACAACACTTATAGTCTGCTGTTTTTTTAATAGCCGCTATTCTAATGGGTGTAACATGGTATCTCATTGTAGTTTTGATTTGCATTTCCCTAATAGCTAGCGATGTCGAGCATTTTTTCATGTGCTTTCTAGCCATTTGTATTTCTTCCTTGGAGAAGTGTCTTTTCAGGTCACTTGCCCATTTTTTAAATGGGCTGTTTGTCTTTTTATTTTCGAGGTGTAGGATTTCTTTATATATGCAGGATATTAGGATTCTATCAGATATATGGTTGCTAAATATTTTCTCCCATTGGGTAGGTTGCCTTTTTATTTTCTTGATAATGTCCTTTGAGGTGCAGAAGTTTTTAATTTTGAGGAGATCCAATTTATCTATTTTTTCTCTTGCTGCTCGTGCTTTGGGTGTGAAGTTCATGAAACCATTTCCTATTACAAGGTCCTGTAGATGCTTCCCTACATTATCTTCCAAGGTCTTTATGGTTTTGGCTCTTATATTTAGATCTTTGATCCATCTTGAGTTGATTTTTGTATAAGGTGTGAGATGGTGTTCCTCTCTCATTTGTTTGGATATGGATATCCAGTTCTCCAAGCACCACTTGTTGAAGAAGCCATTCTCTCCCAATTGAGTGGGCTTGGTGGCCTTGTTGAATCTCAGATGACTGTATGTGCGAGGATCTATATAAGAACTCTCAATTTGGTTCCACTGGTCGGTATGTCTATCCTTGTGCCAGTACCATGCAGTTTTGACCACTGTAGCTTTGTAGTATGTTTTAAAGTCAGGTAGTCTTTGGGGATTCAGGGCATCTTACCTTTCCAAATATATTTTGTAGTTAGTTTTTACAGTTCCTTAAAAAATACAGTGTTGATTTTTATTGGGATTGCATTAAATCTGTATATTAGTTTGGGTAGGATAGACATCTTGATGATATTTAGCCTTCCTATCCATGAACAGGGAATATTCTTCCATTTATTTAAGTCTTCTTTGATTTCCTTTAACAGTGTTGTGTAGTTTTCTGTATATAAGTCCTTTGCATCTTTAGTTAAATTTATTACTAGGTATTTGATTTTTTTAGTTACTATTGTAAATGATATTTTTTTCTTGATTTCCTCCTCAGATCGCTTGTTATTGGTGTACAGAAATGCTACTGATTTTTGAGCATTGATCTTATAGCCTGTGACATTACTGAACTCCTTTATAAGTTCTAGAAGTTTTGTTGTAGATTTGTTGTAGATTTCTCTTTGTTGTAGAAAGCTACATATAGGATCATGTTGTCTGCAAATAATGTAATTTTTACTTCTTCTTTTCAAATTTGGCTGCCTTTTATATCTTTTTCTTGCTTCAGTGCTGGAGCAAGTACTTCTAAGACAATGTTAAATAGGAGTGGTGATAGTGGGTGTCCTTGTCTTGTTCCCACTCTCTGAGGGAAGGCTTTTAGGATTTCGCTGTTTAAGATGATGTTAGCTTTGGGTTTTTCATATATATCCTTTATCATGTTCAGAAACTTTCCTTCTTTTCCTATCTTTTGCAGTGTTTTTATCAGGAAAGGATGCTGTATTTTTTCAAATGCTTTTTCTGCATCTATAGAGATGATCATGTGATTTTTTTTCTTTCAGTGTGTTTATGTGGTGTATTACATTCATTGATTTTCTTATATTGAACCATCCTTGCACAGCCAGAATGAAACCCATTGGCCATGGTGTATAATTCTTTTGATATGTTGTTGAATGCAATTAGCAAGTATTTTGTTAAGGATTTTGTCATCTAGGTTCATTAGAGAAATTGGTCTGTAATTTTCCTTTCTTGTGGTATCTTTGTTTGGCTTTGGTATTAGGGTAATGTTGGCATCATAGAATGAGTTAGGCAATATTCCTTCTACTTCTATTTTTTGGAAGAGCTTAAGTAGGATTGGTTTTAGCTGTTTTGAAGTGTTTGGTAAAATTTAGCTGTGATTCCATCTGTTCCTGTGTGCTTCTTAGTTGGGATGTTTTTGGTGACTGAATCTATCTCTTTACTTGTAATTGGACTGTTGAGTTCATCAATTTCTTCTTTCGTCAATGTAGGCTGTTTGTGAGTTTCTAGAAATACGTCCATTTCCTCTAAATTATCATCCTTATTGGCATATAATTTTTCAAAGTATACTCTTATGATACCCTATTTCTGTGGGGTCAGTAGTGATATCCCCTTGCTCATTTCTTATTTTGTGTATTGCATCTGTTCTCTCTTTTTCTTTGTTAGTCTGGCTAAGGGTTTGTCAATTTTATTGATCTTCTCAAAGAACCAGGTTTTGGTTTTGTTTACTTTTTCTAGTGCTTTCTTATTCTCTATTTCATTTAGTTCTGCTCTAATCTTTGTTATTTCCTTCTTTCTACTTCCTTTAGGTTTAGTTTGTTGTTGTTTTTTTCCAGTTCATCCAGGTGTGTGGGTAGGTCTTCAATTTTAGCTCTTTCTTCTTTATTAATATATGTATTTATGGTTATGAACTTCCCTCTCAGGACAGCTTTGGCTGCATCCCATAAGTTATGATATATTGTGTTGTCATTTTCATTAGTTTCAAGGTAATTACTGATTTCTTTTGAAATTTCTTCCTTTGACCCACTGTTTGTCTAAGAGTGTATTATTTAACTTCCATATCTTTGTGCCTAACCTGTTTCTCTGGCCCTTAGTGATTTCCAATTTCATTCCATTGTGGTTGGAGAAATTACTTTGTATAATCTTAAACTTTGTGAATTCATTGAGAGTTGTTCTGTGGCCTTGCATGTTGTCTACCTTGGAGTATGATCCATGCACACTCAAGAAGAGTGTAAATCCTGCTGTATTTGGGTGTATTGTTCGTTATGTGTCTATTAGGTCCAGGTCCTGTAATGTATTATTCAGAGTCTTTGTTTCTTTATTGATTCTCTGTCTAGATGTTCTGTCTAATGGTGACAATGGTGTATTAAAGTCCCCCACTATAATTGTAGAGGCATTTATTTCTCAACTTAGTTTTTCCAGAGTTTGCCTCATATATTTTGAGGCATCCTGATTAGGTGCATAAATGTTTATGATTGTTCCCTTTTCTTGAGAGATTACACCTGCTACTAATATATAGTGTCCATCTTTTCTCTTTCAATAGTTTTGCATTTAAAGTCTATTTTGTCTGATATTAGTATAGCTACTCCCACTCTTTTTTGGCTATTGTTTGCTTGTAAAATTGTTTTCCAGCCATTCACTTTCAACCTCCTTGAATCCCTGTGTTGAAGGTGGGTTTCTTGTAGACAGCATATAGATGGATCGTATTTCCTTATCCATTCTGCCAATCTGTGTCTCTTGCCTGGTGAGCTTAATCCATTATCACTCAGTGTTATTACTCTCAACGAATTTCTTACATCAGTCATATTTTCTTTGGGTTAATGCATGTCATATGTTGTTTTTATTTCTCTTTTTGTCTTTTTAGTTGTTTTTACACTCTCCTCCAACTCTCTCTACCCTGTTTCTTCCTTTCAACTTGTAGAACTTCCTTTAGTATTTCTTGAAATGCAGGTTTCTTATTGGCATACTCTCTTAATTTCTGTTTATCTGTGAATATTGTGAACCTTCCATCATTTTTGAATGCCAGTTTTGCTGGATAGAGAATTTGTGGCTGGAAGATTTTTTCTTTTAGTACTTTGACTATGTCATACCACTTTCTTCTTGTTTCCATGGTTTCAGATGAGAAATCAGCACTTAATCTTATTGTGCTTCCTTTGTATGTGGTGGTTCTCTTCTCTCTTGCTGCCTTGAGTATTTTCTCTTTGTTTTGAGCATTAGAAATTGTCACAAGTTTATGTCTTGGAGTTGGCCTATTGGGATTTATACTGCTTGCAGTGCACTGTGCTTCCTGGACATGTACATCCATCTCTCTCAATAGGGTTGGGAAGTTTTCAGCCACTATTTCCTTCAGCACTCCTTCTGCTCCTTTTCCTTTCTCTTCTCTTTCTGGGATTCCTATAATGTGCATTTTGTGTTGTCAGTTAAATCCCTGAGTCCCGGATGGATTTTTTCTATCTTTTTTTTCTATCTGTTCTGCTTTCTGTTTTTCAGATGTATTGTTTTCCACATCACTAATTCTTTCTTCTGCCTGTTACAATCTGCTGTTATGTGAATCTAACATCTTTTTGATTTCTTGGATTGTGCTGTTGATCACCATCTTATCCATTATCTTTTTAATGTATGTTTACAATTTCTTCAGTATGTTCTCCCAGTGTCTTCTAAATATCCTTAATCTCTCCCTTCACTTCATTAAGTTGGTCCATGATATTTGTTTGGAAAGCCTTGATTAGTTGTTTGATGTTCTGCATCTCTTTCTGGTTTTTATTTTGTTCATTGGACTGGTCCATGTCTTCCTGTTTCTCAGTGTGGTTTGTAAATTTTTGTTGCCCTCTAGTCATCATTTTATCTTAATGGGTTTATTCAGTTGATTAGCTTCTGTGTCTGCTTTAGAGTTTTATTTAGCTGGTGGTTCTGTGTGTGTGTTAAATTTTCTCTTTGACATTTTGTTCTTCTTATTTTATTTCCTTGCGTCATTCTATGTTCCCTTGAAGGCAAAAGATTAGGGCCAGAGGAATCAAAAGATGTGAGAAAGGAAGAAGGATAATAGTAATCTTGATATAAGTTAGAAGAGGGGCCTTATAAGACTTAGTAAAATGAATATTTAATTCATGTAGGCAGTGTAGAGTAATGGAAAAAAAAAGTGGAGTACCTACAATGGACTGTGAAACCAAATAGAGTAAAACACATATAATGATTTAGAAGGCCAGAATGATGAGGAGAGAGAGAAAGAGTAAAGTAAGGACTGAAAAGAAAAAGTTAATAATAATAATTAAAAAAAAGAGGAAAACAGAATAGAGTAGAAATTGACACCCTTGAAGTTGTGGGCTAATGAAAAAAATTGGTATGTAAGAAGAACCACAACAGAAAGCAGAAGGCAGAAAAATGAAGGAAAAAAAAGAGATAGCACTGGGAGACAAAATCAATATAGACAGACAATGGGAAATCACGGAAGAAGAAGCACAGCAAGGAAGAGACAAGCTAGAAGCTCCTAATTTAAAAATAAAAAAGGGGGGATGGGGAGGAAAGAGGAAAGAAAAGCAAGAGACAACAAATAAACAAAGAAAAACCAAATAACAACACAAGCAACCAATCAAACAAAGCTAAGGAAAAACAGTCTTCCTTCCTGGGCCCTTTTGGAACTACTCAGCCTGCTCCTGTTCCTCAATCAATTGCCCTGCAAGTTCTATCTGCAGGTTCTGAGGCAGATTTTAGTGATCAAACTAAGTTAAAAAAAATTTCTTTTTTTTTTTTGGAGAAATAAGTGACCCAGTGAAGGCCTCTTCTAGACCACCCCCTTCACTGAGGAGCCTCTAAATAGGTGCATGGAAACTAATCAAGCACTTCCCACTTCCTGGCCTCCCCAGGGGAGCTGAAGCTCTGATGCTCTTCATTGCAGAATGATAAAATTGGCTGACTCAGCTCCCTCTGGAGCCAAGCCTCAGTATCACAGGGCTGTTAGGTAAATCAGGCTCCCTCAGCAGGTTCGCCTCTCTCCTTAGCCTGGTGCTGCTTCAAGCTGGCTTATTTGCTCTCCAAATCTGTGAGGGTCCAGGCAACCAAACCCACAGAAAAGAAACCCCTCTCCACCTTCTGTCAGAACCCTCCCATTCTCAGAGAATGTTCCCTTTCACCAGATTGCCAGTGGGAGTTAGGTCATATCCCTTGGCAGCTGGATAGATCAATCTTCCTCAGCAGATTTGCCACTCCCCTCAGCCTAGTGCTGCTTCAAGCCAGCTATTTTGTTCCCCAAAGCTGCCAGGGGTTCCAGGCAGGCAAATCCGCAGAAAGGAAATTCGTCTCAACTCTCTGCCAGAACCCTCCCACTCTCGGAGAGCACTCCCTTTCACTTGGCTGCCAGTAGGAGTCATGGCTCATCCCAGCCTTTTTCCCTGAGGGTGGGGCTCAGCCTTCTGTGTCAACTACCACAGCCACAGGAAAAGCTCACGAATCTTTCCTGAGCAATCCACCTCGCCATCCAGCTCCCTCCAGATCAATGTTCCCAAGCTTCTCGCTCAGTGCACCCCCAGCACAGACCACTCATGCAGGATCCTGTCCCTAATCAGCTGTCCTCCGAGAGTGAGTTAGTGAGTGCCCTCCTAAACTGACATCATCTTGCCCTGGTATCTCCATCTGCTTTTTATACCCCATAATTTCCCCTGAATACATAATATTTTCCCTTGAATATCATGTTTCTAGCACCTTCTACAATTTAGAATATTTCTTATTAGAGTAAAGTAAGTAGTGATAATCTCTACTTTGATTTAAAAAATATAAATATTTTAGGATGCTGAGTTAAGTATTGAATAGCATTAGCTTATTCCATTTAATTAATTATATTTGCATAATTATAAAGAAAACAAGAATGTGAAAAACATCACTGGAAAGTATTAAGTACAGCTGTGTATTTAATGCAAGAATGTTATGACTTTTTTAGTCCTAATGGGAAATATTAAATAAGTTTATACCACCTGTGCATAGAAACAAAATTTAATAATAAATGTGAGTTTCTTTTTAACTTATGTTTTCTAGTGAAATTTTTTGGAGTTCTAAAATATTTTAAGATAACCAAAAGATTATGAAAAATAATCCCATCAATTTCTTTTTAAAATTAACATGAAAAGGAACAAAGATATTTTAGCTTATATTCTAAGCATTGAAACAGTCTAATGCTTGAATCACATTAATTATAGGTTTTCTCTATGTAATTTTTACAAGAAAGATGTAATTAAAATCATTTTTCTCCTCTAATGTTCCCAAAATGAATTGGGATATATAGAATAAGGCTGTTGAAAAACAATACTGCTTCAAAGTCTCCAATATAGAATCAGTAACTCATTCAACTTTAAGCATTGCCTCTACTTAATTATTTATCTTTACAATATATCTTTCTGGATCCACCACTTAGTTATATGAGACCTTGGACAAGACATGTTTCCTGCTTCTCAGTTGCTTGCCTTATCTGGATAATATTTTAGGCCAACTTCAGAGTTTAAGAGGTTGGGCTCTGGAGCCTGAGTGCTATGTAGGTAGCTTCATTAATTTCAGTGTGTGTGTTTGTGTGTGTGGGTGAGAGAGAGAGAATTCATGTGTGCAAGTTCTTCAGTAGTTTGGGCAATTTGCATACTTTGTAGAGACTTCCCCAAAATATATTTCAAAGAGTTTATCTTCTACACAGCAAGTGATGTAATACCTAGGTTTTTGTTTTGTTTTGGTTTCTTTGGCATGTTTATTTGTTTGTTTATATTAAGTTCCTTGAAATGCTCTTGTGGTCTTAGGAAGCACTTTTGCTCCTTTCATGGTTAAATTTTACAAAAGCCATGTGTCAGAATGTACACATGCTAAAGTAACCAAACACACTGAGTTACTTAAAAGGAGAAAAAAATCTCTTACAATGAAGGTAGTAATTTTATGAAAAGATAGATTTATTGGAGAACACTCAACTATTTACATTTTTTGGAGAGTTTTCATTTCTAGAGGGCTTTTATTTATCCATATGTATGACAGGTTGAATTATGTACCCCAATTTAGACATGTTCTTCATCTTAAGCCGCATCCTTGTGGGTCTGTACCCAATGTAACTAAGACCTCTTGAAGATCTTAGTTTTGGGTAAGGTCTGGATCAACTGAATGAGGCTTGGTCTTAATTTAGATCAAAGAGAAAGTCACAGGAAGGAAAAAGCAGGAAGTTAGCAGAAATCCAAAGGAGAAGGGAGAGGACAATGCTAAGTAACATAAGACAGGAATTCAAGCCAAGGAACCCAAGGATTGTGGCAAGCCTGTACCAGAAATCTTGCATGCTACTGGGGGCAAAAGAAGTCTTCTAGCCTCAGAAACCATAAGACAATAAGTTCTCATTGTTTAAGCCAACCCATTTTTCAGCATTTGCTACATAGCAGCTTGACAAACTAAGACAATATGCATTCATGCCTTTATGTGTTTAGTATCAGCATAAATTTTTGTAAGCTTAGGATCAAGAGATGTGAGTTTCAAATGAATCTCAGCTTCAAGATGTCAATTATAAGATATAAAGGCAAAACTACTCAAAATTTTGAAAAGCCATTTTGATATGTTTACTAAAAGTATAAAAATACAAATAGATTTGTTAATTTTAGTCTGTCTAATGTTTTCCTCATTGGTTACCTAACAATTAGGACTGGATCTAAAAGACATTTTTCAAAAATATAGATAATGGATATATAGATAGATTATGTCAGTAAACCGGTAGAGAAGAGAAAGGAGTAATTTTCATAGCATTATTGTTCTAATAAAATTTAAGAAAATATTGCCATAATTAGAATTCTCAAACATTTTACTTTTTTTTTCAGAATGTACTTGGTAGAGAGGATTTCAGAGAACTTTCTGATTTTTAAGCTCAACTTTTAAATTTGTACCAGTTAAATGAATATTTTAAAATTTGACCTTAAATAAGCTTGTCTCAAAATACAGTATTGCCTGATGCCTTGAGGCAACTTTAATTAGCCCAGTTTTCATGCTGGTCATGATGAATCATCATATTCAAAGCAGATGAACTTTTCAATATTCTTAAATTTAAATTCTTTCAGTGCTTTTATTTTTCTTTCAAACTTTTGATCTCGTGTTTTCAAAAGGATTCAATTTCATATCAATAAAAATATTTAAATGCCTAAATTAGTTTTAACTAAGCATTCTACACTACTGTGAAGTAAATTTGAATGCAAATTGTTGGATTTTTGAAGAATAACTATCATTAATCTGTAATCAGTCACTGACATATTCATTTGTTTAAGAGACCAGCTGTTGGTAGGACAATTTTCATAAAATTAAAAAAAAATCAATCTTATAACCATATGCAGTGTTTAATTTGATGCAGGGGGGGATTAGTAATAAAATTAGAATATAGTACTTCATAAAAGAATGACATTCACATAACCTTAACTCTTTATGCAAATAAACCTGAAATTAAAAATGTTTTATACTTAGTAATGGTTCTTCTTTCACCTTCTGACATATATCATGAAATGTATTTATTTATAACATGTAGAATATTAATATGAGAAAATTGTATCTTCAAAGGTAAAAATAAGCTTATAAATATTATGTTTCTACTGTATCTGTGACTAGAATAAGTTACAGCAATAATTTATAAATAACTTTCCCCATAATGCATCATTTTGTGGTGAGAATATAATATAACACCGTAATGCTAAGTTGGTTACTAATCCAAAATACTTACTAAATATAATAATTTGGTAAAGTGTATGTCCAGTCATATAATTTAATTTATGAAATCTTATGGTAAAGTGTTTAAATAAAACAAAAAATTCAATTAGAAATAATGACTATTTTACCATCAAATGAGGCAACTTTGGGTCATAGATTCTGTAGATCTATTATAGATTTAAAAAACACAAATAACACAGAAAATCATCTCTACTGGATAGTTTTAATATGCTGCTTGAAGAAAGTGTTAATAGATGATTTCCAAAACTGCCATCCAATTCTATATATGTTATTTAATAAGGAGTATGGATATGTGCTTATGAGTGTGTGTGTGTGTGTGTATATATATATATATATAAATATATATATATGTATGTATGTATCAGTATGCACATGGCATTATAAAAATCAAAGAAGAGATTAGAATTTTTTATTCAAACAGGCAGGAAAAGTGTGATTATAGAATTAAGAATGCAATTAGAATGCTGGGATGCACTTTGCTCATTTAGAGAAAAAGGTCTAGAAATGTTAAGCATTTTATTAAAAATCGGTCTTTTATACAAAGAAAAGCTTATCTTAATAGGTTATATGTTGAAAAGCATAAAAAACACCTTCAATTTAAGTTTTTAAATGGGCTTTTTAAAAGGTGTTCTCCACTAAAAAGTTTAATTGGAACACTTTAAAACTTTGTATTTATAAAGATATACAAAATATCAAAGTTTTAAAGTGAGATTGAATCTGCCTTATTGTTACTACCAATAACCTATATAAAGCTAAAATGCAGATTTGTTAATGGGACCCCCAAGCAAGCCTGGGGCTAACTTGGGCAGGAAAATATTAATATTATCATTGTAGATCATTCTGTCCAACTGTTTTTACAGTTTTTTGTTTTTTGTTTTTTGTTTTTCATTTTTTGTTTTTTTGTTTTTTGTTTTTTTCCCTAAAGTGGGAAACAAGGAAAACAATTACAGAGAAAAAAGTCATTTTCAGATTTGTGGTCCAATCATGAATATGCTTTTCTAAAATTTCCTAAATCTTCTTAGTTCCAATCTTATAATTTTGTACCTTCTCTCTTTTTAATAATACTGTGGTAGTTAAAGATAAACAAAAGGAAACATGGCTGTTTGGAGCAAGTTGCTATATGGTGCATCTTGGGGATACGGGTTCAGGCACAACAGAAACTTTCAGCAAGTGATTGCTTTATTACATACACAGTACAAAGCGATCAACAGAGCAGGGTAAGAAATCCCATTATGTCAGGTCTCCCAGGAAGGCCAACTGATTGTGTGGATGACAGCTCCCCACGCACCGTTTTTCATTGGTGAGAGGAGACCCTGTGCTGTTTGAGGCCTGAATATTTACACAATCTCAGTGGGTTGCAAAAAGCATGTTATCAAACAACCTTGTGCATTAACCCCACCTGGATAAGCAGGTGAGGCTGCTTATTCTTGGTTTCATGTTCAAGGTATTGTCAGACCTTTCCATTAGACCTAACATCTCTCCATGGCTGCAGCACAGAAACATATCAAAACATCTGAACACAACAGAAAGAGAGGGGAGGTAAGCAACGGCTGGGAAATGGCTGCCAGGTGTGTCCTATGGCTTTCCCAGCAAGCTGCATATTATTTTAGTTTCCTCCCATGGAGATAAAGGGGTTTATGTTTCCTCTCCTTGAATTTGGGCAGGATTGTGAAAGTTTAGCTCAATAAAATATGGCTGGAATTTCACTATGTGACTACTGATTTTTTTGTTGGAAAAGGTCATGCAGCTTTACCTGATTCTCTTGGAGTGGTCACTTTCTGGTGACATTGTGGTCACTCTCTGGAAACATTTTTTGGTTTCTTCCTCTTAGACCCCAGCTCAAAAATGAAGCCATATGGAGAAGCTACATGTAGATGTTCATTCCATTTAAAAGGATTCATTTATTGTAAATTTAAAATTTTCTAAATGACAAAGGGTAATTATTCATAGATCTTATCTAGGGGAATATAGTTCTGAAAGTTCATATTCTTTTCATTCCAGCTATCCTCCACACCCCACTAAAATGCAAAACCACTGAGACAGGGAAAATTTTCTCTTTTGCCTCACCAACTGTATATCTGGTAATAAGAACAGAAACTGACAAACATTAGAGACTGAGTAATGGGTAATAACCAAAGGCACACACAGTAAGATACCTTTTGCACAAATTCTCACTTTACATATTCTTTTTTTTTTAAAAATTGTTCTCCTATTTTAAATATCCCATTTTGGGATATTGTTAGCTAATGTAAAATTCTAAGAATATTTTGCAATATTTTTTCTAGTATATTTAAAATGGATTGCATAATATAGCTTATTATATTTGCTTATATTTTGATATATTTTGACTTCATAATTTCCTTTAGGATCATTGGTAAAACCATTGCTTTTAACATAAATGATTGAGATTAACATTGACTTCTATAATCAGTTACATAAAATTTAGATATCACTAATTATCAAACTAAAAATATACATTTCTCTGCTTCCCCCAAAAGATTTTATATCAAATGACTGAGCTTAAAGAAAAAAATATTTATCAGTCAATTTTTGAAGCCTACTCTGCTTTCCTCTGGGAACCAAAACATAGATGATAGCTCTTATAGATTGGAAGGCTAGTACATTTCCAAATATATATGATAATTAAGGAAAAAATCCAAATCAATATGCTAATTTTAAGCCAGAAGGAATGCTTATTATAACATTCTTTTAATAAATATTGTTGAATTAAAAGTCTATACTATTTAGAGATTTGCAGGAAGATAGCATCAGAATAGGTGGGCAGTGCACAATTCTTTCACAAAAACAACAGAAGAAGGGCAAAATGCTATTCAAGGGGCCTGCAGACCAGGAGAATACCACACATCCCTCAGGAGAGTAAGAGAGAGGGAAAAGAAGAAGCCAAAATGGAAACTGTGAATTGCTAATCCCCATGATCAGTAATAGCACCCATCCCCCACCCTCAAGGTGTATAGCATGGATAAAACCCATGACTAACTGCAGCCAACTGAGAGAGGAACAGACATCTTCCTCCCTGGGAAGACAGTGGGTGCAATAGAGGGCAGAGAGTTGTTTCTCTTCAGTGAATTTGGCCAGCAGAGCCTGCTTTGAATCTTGACTCTGACCAGATCAGAATCACAGTCAAGTGAAGGTTAAAAAAGTCACCCTCATGGAAGGACTTGCCAATGATTGTCATCTGCTAGCCAGCCAGGAAATTTCAAGGAGAAAAACTACTTTTAGGCTTCTCTTGTTACAAATTTCTGGGGGTGGATCTGTGCCCCATTAGTGAGTCCTTGGCCATATTGGTAACTTAAACTGAGCAACTTTTTTTTGGAGGTGCCAGGAATTGAATCCATGACCTCATACATGGGAAGCAAGTGCTCAACCACTGAGCTATATTCACTCTCAAATGAGAGCTGAGTTTTTTTTTGTTTTGTTTTGTTTTTTCAAATTTTTTTTTAAAAATTCAAGAGGTAGGAGGTACCAGGGGTCAAACCCAGGATCTTGTACACAAGAAGCAGGTGTGGGCAATTTTAAAGACTTAGAATAAATTCAACCAATAAATAAATAAATAAATAAATAAATGGAAGAGCAGTGAAACAAAAGCACTAGGCAAAAGAGAAAAAATGACTATCAAAGTAAATTCACCATCATATTCAGATGCTGAGACATTAGCAAAAAAAATTACAAGTCATATTAAGAAACAGAAAGATAGGGCCCAGCCAAAGGAACAAACCAAAAATTCTGAAAAGACAAAGGATTTAAGACAACTAATGAATGATAATCACACAAATCTCCTAAATGAATCCAATGAATTGAAGAGTGAGCATAAAGAACAATTTAAAAGACTTCAAAGAAAAGTAACAGGGATTTTGGGAATGAAAGACACAATGGATGAGATTACAAAGTACATTAGAAGCAAATAACAGCAGATTTGATTTGATGGAGTATAGAATTAGTGAAATTGAGGACAGAACCTCTGAACTTGAAAAGACAGGATAATAAAATAAGAAAAAAATGGGTTAAAATGGAATAGGGTCTCAGGGAATTGAACAAAAAGCTAAATGCACATTCACTTTATCAGTGTCCCAGAAGGAGAATAGCATGGAAAAGGAGCAGAAAGAATATTTGAGAAAGCAATGACTGAAAACTTCCTAACCTTTATGAAAGACCTAAATATCAATGTCCAAGAAAGACAATGCACTATGCACTCCAAACAGAATGAATCAGAAAAGACCTACTCTGAGACACCTACTATTCAGAATGACAAATACCAGAGAGAAGAGAGGATTCTGAAAACAGTGAAAGAAAAGCAATGCATCACATAAAAGGAATCTCAATAAGACAAAGAGCCAATCTCTCATCAGAAACCAAGGAGGTGAGAAGGCACTGGTAGGATATATTTAAGGTACTGAAAGGGAAAAACCTCCAGCCAAGAAATCTTTATTCAGGGAAGCAGATATGGCTCAATCGATAGGGCTCCCGTTTACCATATGGGAGGCCCTGGGTTCGCTTCCTGGTGAAGGCAAGCCAGGCCACGTGGCTCGATGA